>CALZFC010000006.1:2267500-2327500 GCA_945643635.1 Allodiplogaster sudhausi
CTCTGCCCTCTACTCCGCTCCACTCTCCATCGTCTGCCTCTCTGCCCTCTCCTCCGCTCCACTCTCCCTCGTCTCATTCGTCTGCCTCTCTGCCCTCTCCTCCGCTCCACTCTCCCTCGTCTCCCTCGTCTGCCTCTCTGCCCTCTCCTCCACTCCACTCTCCCTCGTCTCCCTCGTCTGCCTCTCTGCCCTCTACTCCGCTCCACTCTCCATCGTCTGCCTCTCTGCCCTCTCCTCCGCTCCACTCTCCCTCGTCTCCCTCGTCTGCCTCTCTGCCCTCTCCCCCGCTCCACTCTGCCTCGTCTCCCTCGTCTGCCTCTCTGCCCTCTCCTCCGCTCCACTCTCCATCGTCTGCCTCTCTGCCCTCTCCTCCGCTCCACTTTCCCTTGTCTCCCTCGTCTGCCTCTCTGCCCTCTACTCCGCTCCACTCTCCATCGTCTGCCTCTCTGCCCTCTCCTCCGCTCCACTCTCCCTCGTCTCCCTCGTCTGCCTCTCTGCCCTCTCCTCCGCTCCACTCTCCCTCGTCTGCCTCTCTGCCCTCTCCTCCGCTCCACTCTCCCTCGTCTCCCTCGTCTGCCTCTCTGCCCTCTCCTCCGCTCCACTCTCCCTCGTCTCCCTCGTCTGCCTCTCTGCCCTCTCCTACACTCCACTCTCCCTCGTCTCCCTCGTCTGCCTCTCTGCCCTCTACTCCGCTCCACTCTCCATCGTCTGCCTCTCTGCCCTCTCCTCCGCTCCACTCTCCCTCGTCTCATTCGTCTGCCTCTCTGCCCTCTCCTCCGCTCCACTCTCCCTCGTCTCCCTCGTCTGCCTCTCTGCCCTCTCCTCCACTCCACTCTCCCTCGTCTCCCTCGTCTGCCTCTCTGCCCTCTACTCCGCTCCACTCTCCATCGTCTGCCTCTCTGCCCTCTCCTCCGCTCCACTCTCCCTCGTCTCCCTCGTCTGCCTCTCTGCCCTCTCCCCCGCTCCACTCTGCCTCGTCTCCCTCGTCTGCCTCTCTGCCCTCTCCTCCGCTCCACTCTCCATCGTCTGCCTCTCTGCCCTCTCCTCCGCTCCACTTTCCCTTGTCTCCCTCGTCTGCCTCTCTGCCCTCTACTCCGCTCCACTCTCCATCGTCTGCCTCTCTGCCCTCTCCTCCGCTCCACTCTCCCTCGTCTCCCTCGTCTGCCTCTCTGCCCTCTCCTCCGCTCCACTCTCCCTCGTCTGCCTCTCTGCCCTCTCCTCCGCTCCACTCTCCCTCGTCTCCCTCGTCTGCCTCTCTGCCCTCTCCTCCGCTCCACTCTCCCTCGTCTCCCTCGTCTGCCTCTCTGCCCTCTCCTCCACTCCACTCTCCCTCGTCTCCCTCGTCTGCCTCTCTGCCCTCTACTCCGCGCCACTCTCCATCGTCTGCCTCTCTGCCCTCTCCTCCGCTCCACTCTCCCTCGTCTCCCTCGTCTGCCTCTCTGCCCTCTCCTCCGCTCCACTCTCCCTCGTCTCCCTCGTCTGCCTCTCTGCCCTCTCCTCCACTCCACTCTCCCTCGTCTCCCTCGTCTGCCTCTCTGCCCTCTACTCCGCTCCACTCTCCATCGTCTGCCTCTTTGCCCTCTCTCCGCTCCACTCTCCCTCGTCTCCCTCGTCTGCCTCTCTGCCCTCTCCTCCGCTCCACTCTCCATCGTCTGCCTCTCTGCCCTCTCCTCCGCTCCACTTTCCCTTGTCTCCCTCGTCTGCCTCTCTGCCCTCTCCTCCGCTCCACTCTCCCTCGTCTCCCTCGTCTGCCTCTCTGCCCTCTCCTCCGCTCCACTCTGCATCGTCTGCCTCTCTGCCCTCTCCTCCGCTCCACTTTCCCTTGTCTCCCTCGTCTGCCTCTCTGCCCTCTCCTCCGCTCCACTCTCCCTCGTCTCCCTCGTCTGCCTCTCTGCCCTCTCCTCCGCTCCACTCTCCCTCGTCTGCCTCTCTGCCCTCTCCTCCGCTCCACTTTCCCTTGTCTCCCTCGTCTGCCTCTCTGCCCTCTCCTCCGCTCCACTCTCCCTCGTCTCCCTCGTCTGCCTCTCTGCCCTCTCCTCCGCTCCACTCTCCATCGTCTGCCTCTCTGCCCTCTCCTCCGCTCCACTCTCCTCCGCTCCACTCCACTCTCCCTTGTCTCCCTCGTCTGCCTCTCTGCCCTCTCCTCCGCTCCACTCTCCCTCGTCTCCCTCGTCTGCCTCTCTGCCCTCTCCTCCGCTCCACTCTCCATCGTCTGCCTCTCTGCCCTCTCCTCCGCTCCACTTTCCCTTGTCTCCCTCGTCTGCCTCTCTGCCCTCTCCTCCGCTCCACTCTCCCTCGTCTCCCTCGTCTGCCTCTCTGCCCTCTCCTCCGCTCCACTCTCCCTCGTCTGCCTCTCTGCCCTCACCTCCGCTCCACTTTCCCTTGTCTCCCTCGTCTGCCTCTCTGCCCTCTCCTCCGCTCCACTCTCCCTCGTCTCCCTCGTCTGCCTCTCTGCCCTCTCCTCCGCTCCACTCTCCATCGTCTGCCTCTCTGCCCTCTCCTCCGCTCCACTCTCCCTCGTCTCCCTCGTCTGCCTCTCTGCCCTCTCCTCCGCTCCACTCTCCATCGTCTGCCTCTCTGCCCTCTCCTCCGCTCCACTCTCCCTCGTCTCCCTCGTCTGCCTCTCTGCCCTCTCCTCCGCTTCGAAGCAAGCTTCGAAGCAGTCTGTGCTTGTGGCCGTCCTACGTTCCACAATCGCGGGGCTTCGCACTGTGAATTCGTCCCTCAGGAGAGAGTTGAAACTGAAGAGCAACCAAGCTGCTCATCTAGTTTCCGCTCTCTCTGAGAGGGATGAAAAATCCGGTGTGGAGCAGTCGATTGTGGAAAGTAGGCAGTTCACTCCTGCTGCCAAGCTCTGCTCTCTTCTTCTCGGCGCTCTCGGTGTTGCTGATGGGAAAGTGGGGGAGGTCATGGCTACAGTTGCGGACATGCTCGGTATACGATTGGCTCACGTCCCTGCCGAGTCCACGGTCCGCAGCTGGAGCGCTGCCCTTCTTGCCATTTCCCGGATGCACATCCGCGAGCTGCTCAGTGGTTGCTCGAGTGGTGTGACTCTCAGTACAGATGAGACCACTAAACTCGGGCATAAGCTGCAACAGCAGGTGATTCTTCTTCCATCTGGGCAGCAGCTCTTTCTCGGTGTCACTGAAGTAGTTGATAAGTCAGCCCAGCTGGCCTTCGACTGCCTCAAGGCAAAGATAGAGTCTATTGACTTGTCTTCGGCGGTACAAGGAACGCCTCTATTTTCCTCCTTTATGCTGAGTGTCACCAATCTGCTGAGTGACCGCGCGGCTACTCAGCATCTTTTCAACAAAATCTTTTTTAATTATAGACTCAGCATTCTGAAGGTTCAAGAAGGGTGGGCCTCTCTCTCTGATGCAGAGAGGGGAGAGATAGCATCTATCAACGCAGTCTTTTGCCAGCTGCACTGTGTCTCGAATCTTTACAGTGTTGTCGTCGCGGCGCTGGCGGAGTGCGAGGCGGACGAGCGGAAGAAGGACGTGGAGCAGACGGCGCCTTCCGTTCTCGTTCTCATCAAGGAGGTCGCCAGGTACTTCTCGGAGAGGAGCAGCGGCAAGTACCGGCACTACCAGCAGTGGAGGACCTTCTGCAAAACCAAGGGCGTTCCTCTTTCATTCTCTTCTTTTCCCGCTTTCCTTGGGCATCGCTTCAACATTCTTTTTGTGTTGGCGGCGCGGGTGTTTTGCATGCGGGAGCACTTGGAGGAATATATTAGACTCTATGATGGTGATCTACCCCATATCCAAAAGCTTTTGCGAGACAGCCTAACTGTCTCGCACCTGCAAGTGCTCGGTCTGATGGACCAGTTGTTGACTGGGCCCATCTGGCGGCTTGCAGAACACTCTCGGCATGTGCTCGACACCGGTCGGCACATGGCCGACATACTGTCTTGGCTTGATTCCTGTGTTGCTTGCCCTCCATCATTCTTCTCTGGCGGGCACCCTATTCTCTCTCACCCCCACCTTGATGAAGTGTTCAAAATTGAAGCAGAGATCCTCTGTTCTCGCTCGGGCCTTCAATGATGCCAAGGTGATTGAGGCGGGCGAGAAGGCGGCCGGTGAAGACTTGAATAGGGCTAGGATGCGTAAGATGGAGGAAGGGCGCCAGGCGGCGGCTCAGCGGACGGCGATGGCTTGCGCGAGGAAAACTCGTCTGGCCAAGGACATCGAGAGTGTCGGCCTCTGGACAAGCATGGCACCAGTGCACGCCTTTCTGGCTTCGGCCGGGAAGACTGCTGCTGTGTCTATGCTGTCCAAGCAGATACGGGCCAGACAGTTTCTCCTTGGGCAGCCGGAGCCTGAAGCTGGGCTGTACAAGCTTAGTCAGGGTGGCGTCGGGCCAACCCCACAAAAATTGTGTGATATCTTGAACAAGCTGATCACCGCTGATTGCAGGAACGAAGAGGACGAGATGGCAGAGTTCGTGCGGCTGATCGGGAGGACCGCTGTGCTGAGGATCGACACGGGCCCGGGTCGTGTGGTGGAGACGGCCTTCACTGTTGACAGTGTGGGCGCTCTGCCGGACGACCCGAGCGTGCCGTGCATCTTCCTCCGCTGCCTGGACGGCACGCTCTTCGCGAAGTCCTTCGAGGCCTTCTCCAGCGAGCTGGCTACCGGCGAGTTCGTCATCAGGTAGATTCCCGTTCCCTCCTCTTTTCCCCCTTTCTCATTTATTGTTGGCTTCTCTTTAGAAGCAAAATTAGATACATTTGCTTTTTCTTTTATTTTATACACTTGTCAATTTCTCCCTTATTTTGACTTAATTTCTCGCCTGCTGTATCCTTTTCTTTCCTTGCTTCCTGTGTGTCTAAATCTGTTATTTTCTCTCCTTGTAAGTCTTTTTTTTCTCTCATTGCGGACTCATTTAGCCGCTTATTTTATCTTGTCTGTATCATGTTTGTTCGATTGTATTTTTTTCTCAATTTTAGAAGCGTAGAATCGTTTGTTAGGAATAAATGTAGGGTTTCCCCCCATCAGCTAGGGCCCCTCTGTCTCTGTGGCGCACTCTCACCTCGCCTCCTCGTGGCGTGTGCTGGAGTCTGATGGGTTAGAGATAACTCATCAGATACTAAGTAGGTGATTTAGGTAATAAAGAATTCACATTTGGTTGGTTTGCATATTGTACAGCTGTGAAAGAAGCTAATGAAAACAGAATGGCAGAGGGATTCATTAAGATTTGATGGATTGAAGGCACAGAGAAGAACGATGGTGCATAAACTATCTTTAAAAAAATATTAGATAAGAAAAAACCATGAAAAACCAGTAGATTGGAAAAAATGGGTGAAAGAATTTAATCGAGCAAGACCATTCATCGTCTGGAACGAGCATCTGACCTGCCGAACCGCGTTTGGCACGTTGGAATACGTCGGCAGGCTTACTGTAGGCAGCCCATCTTTCCCAAGAATTCGCATTTTTAAAAGTCATTTTTATATGCTAATTTCAATTTTTTTTGAGATTCTGATTTCAGAAATGGTTTTCTAGTCACCCAAAACCACCAAAAACAGTCTTCATTTGCAATTGCAAGCGGTTTAAAAAAATCATCTGCGGTCTCTATATATGATAGCGCTTAAACAAAGAGAACTTTATAAGCCTAATTGTTCCTTTTTGTTGTCAAAAGCACTTAATTATGCACAATTTTGTCGCCATGCTGAGATGTTGTGGGATGATTATTGTATGTACATGTATGTATATATGCAGCATGAGTGCCCTAACTCTATCGGTCGCAAGCAGAAAGCATTTTGATTTAAAAACAGCGGGTTCTAAAAGAAGAGAACTGAATACGAAAACAAGCAAGAACTTCACATTAATAAATACATAAGGCATTTAGATTTAAAATTTTCAAAATAATTTTAACAATACAAATTTTTTTTTAGTTATTTGCGACATCGGTGACGCTCCATCGTTGGAACAAACTCTTCCGAAACAAATAGTACAAGAACAACAATAACAAAGAAAACAAAAACAAAGCCGATGACATCACCAATATTGATCATGTCATTAATAACGATGACGTTATTAAAGGAAGTATCTGGCGAATAATTCTACAGTAGCGCTAGAGAATCACTTTGAATGCGCGCATTCATAAAGTTGCCTGTCGCTCGGTCGAGAGAGCATGTGAAATAGGAGGGCGGCTCCGACTTACCGTAGCTAATTCTCTACCCGCCAAATTTCACATTACTTTTGCTCAGAATGTAATGAAAGATACCTTCTCTATAGATGTTTTACGCCAAGATGAACTTATCCACATAGAACAAAACATAGGTTAATTATTTCCCGGATACCTCCTTTAACAACGATGACGTCATTAATAACGAAGACGTCATCAACTGGCAAGAAGAGCCCGGCCACGACGACACTGGCGGCGCCAAATCCGGAGCAGATGACGGTTAGTTTATTTATTTACTTATTTATTATAAAAAAAAATTTTTCTTAAATAATTTTTTATTTATTTATTGTCATTTAAGACAATTAATAAATAACGTTAGCTCGAAAAATCATGCAGGCAAGATACTTGAACGAATGTTTTTTTCCTATATATGGGAGAATACAGAAGTGGGAACCAAACGACGCTCACGGAAGCACCAACTTTTTTATTTATTTCATTTATATGCACATATTACTTTTCCGAAAATTATCTCTGAGTTGTGGAAAATAGTCTGTTTTAATGGTCATATAAAAACCTTCGAGGAATTAGGCTATTTGAGAGAGAGAAAAAAACATACAAAATTAGCTCTTTGCAAGGAGGGAAATGTTTCATAGATATGTATCCAAATAGAATATATTCCATGTACATATGCACGTTTCCATGTACATACATAATCATGCACGTTTGAATATTTTTGTCAATTATTTTTTTGAAGCCAATGGACGATTTTATCACAAATGTTCAGAGAAAAGAGCTGATTAAGGAATGATGCAGCGCTAAACCACCGGAGATGAAAAATTTTTGCTAACCTTTTCTCTATTTCTTGTAGAAGATATATTTGAAAGTCAAAAATGGAACATGAATATGAAGAAGAAAGTTTTTTCTCTCTTTCCTGTCTCTCCCCACTCTCTTCCTCTCTCTCTCTCTATTTCTCTATCTCTCTATCTCTCTCTCTCTCTCTCTCTCTCTCTCTCTCTCTCGTTCTCTCTAACCTCCTTCACCTCCTCCTGCCTACTGGTCTTCTGCCACTTCTCATGCCAAGCCAACGAGTTTCCGGTCGCCTTCCAACGAGCTCTGTTGTTCAGGCTTCTCGCCGAAGGTGCTTGGATGGACCCCTTCTAATCTAGAGCGGGTCCTTGAACCCCTTCCGCTTCCCCCCCCCTCCCCTAAGATTCTTGAATCCCTCTCTCCTCTCCTCAGTGAAGAAAAGAAGAACACTCTCATCATGTTTTCAAAAGAGCCTAGACCAAAGAATTCTAATATAAGATAACTAGTTAAATCATTTGCAGAGAAACTTTGCTTTGCAAGAGAAAGAAAAAAAACATTTACAGTTGTGTAGGTTGCAGGAAAAAGATTTCCGGGAAAGAAAGGAAAATACCATGAAAATTTTGCTTTCCTTTTTTTCGAAATTAAGTTATCCATGCAATTGGATTGAACATTCACTTTCGGACTTCTTTAACCGATTAAAAGTCCCAGTCCTTCCGAAAAAAAATCATTGCAGCACGCATTGAAGACATTCCTCTTATCATAGCAAAGTATCCAACTAAATAAAATCTAAAATAGTGTTTGGTCTAATTTGTGGCCAATTAGAGCAAAGAAATAATAAATGTTTCAACAAAATCTTTAGCAGACAATAGCCGATCGACGTGAACACGACTCCGACTCCGACTCCGACTCTGACTCCGTCCACTGGAGGAGCTCTCTGCCGAAACGCCTATGACGACTGCAACGCTCGAAGCGTATCATATGTCTCTCTTTTTTCTAATTTTCTATTATCTATCTCAAAAACTCACCTTTACACGAGTTTGAAACAGTCATGATTCCTATATATTCACATTCATACGCATTAAAATCACCGCACACTACTATTCTGAAGAATATTATTTTTACGAAGGAAAAGTTATTATTTCATTTTTATAAATTTAGTTACTTACGACTGGGGCTTTGATTTACTTTTAGGTTATTGATTAATACTAATAATAATAACACCAAAAAAAATAAAAATAAATAAAAAATAAAAAATAAAAAAAAAATTATAATAATAATAATAATAATATAATAATAGTAATAATAATAATAATAAAAATAAAAATAATAATAATCATCATCATAATAATAATAATAATAATAATAATAATAATTAATAAATAAATAAAATAATAAATAAAAATACAAAATAAAATATTTCTTTAACTGCTGAAGATCCTTCTGCTCGCCTCGGCACCTGCGCCCTTTGCAACGAGTACACAGCAGCCGCTCTGGCTAGGAACAACTCCGCCAGCCCCTCCTCGATCGCCACCTCCTTCATCTCCTCCTCACCATCAGATCAGAGTTAGGCCGATTGGGCAAAAAAAACAACAATTTACTTGATTATACTTTTTCGGTGTTTTGGATCCTAAAAAAACACCCATAATTCATTGCAGACCGCGACCCTATAGAGTTAGACCACATTCCCTTGTCAGCCCAGGCCGAGCCGCGTTCACCTCCCATGTTCACGTTGCAATGGAAAGGGAGTTGCTACAATATTATTATCACATATCTTCATGTTGCTTACTAAGCAAACAGTGAATAAACACTCATTATATTTCTCTTTGTCTTTAGAATCACTTCTCAATTTTGCCATCTCGTTTTCTTAATTTCAACGCATCTTTCGCTGTTTCCCTTTCTCTTTCTTTCCCTTTCTCTCTCTCTCTCTATTTCTCTCTGCCTTGTTCTCGATTGGTCTTCTAAACTTCAGAGGGAGAGAGGCGAGAGAGGCTATAGAGGGCGCTTAAACAAAGACAACTTTATAAGCACTAGGTGTTCCTTTTTGTTGTCAAAAGCACTTAATTATGCACAATCAATTTTGTCGACATGTTGAGATGTTGTGGGATGATTATTGTGTGTACAAATATGCTGCACAGACTATCAGACGCTCACAATCAGGAATTGGTCGCTAGCAACAGCATTTAGACTTCAACTTTTTACACGTCGTAAAACAGCGGGTCCTCAAAGAAGAGATCTGAATACTAAACAAGAAAGAACTTCTCATTAATGAAAACATTTTTTGTCACTTGCGATATCCGTGCCGCTCCATCGTTGGAGCAAACTCTTCCGAGACAAATAGGTGAAGAAGAAGATGAACAACAGGTGCAACAAAAACATAACTGATGACGTCAACAACAACAACAATGACGTCATTTAAAACGATGACTTCATTAAAACGATGACGTCATTAAGAGAGCCTCTCTGTAAGACTCAAGGAGGCTTACATAGGCGCTTGCCCCGGGGAATTTTTGTTTTCTTTTACTTTGAAAACTTTATGAGGAACACATCTAGTGTTCATAAAGAAATATATTTTTTCAAAAAGTTTGAAAAAAAGTTTTTCTCTTAGTTATAAGTAAAAATGTTACAAAAATTTGGAAGGCCATATCTAACGTTATACTTAATATTTCTCGAAAATATTTTCACTTTTAGATTCCTTATTTAAAAATACACAAGAAAGTCCCAGATGACTGTTTTCGAATAATTAAAATTTTTATGACTTTTGTGCAATTTAATTTTTTGAAATATGATTTTTAGCTAATAACTTTTTTTTTATTATGACTTGCAAAAAACTGAATCTTCCATAAGAAAGAGGAGGAAAAACTACATATAATACATCTCTACGAGGAAAAATCTCGTATACACTTTTTGGGTATCTGCATTTGAATATGTGTTTCTAAGCAAATTTCGGTTTTGGCCACAAACAACAATTTCATTCAAACTTCTTCAATTTTAAAACGAAAGAGTCTATTCGATGTGATTTTTTATGCTCTTTAAAATGGTGTATACTTTGTTAGCAAAAGAAATTAGTCTAAAGGCCTAAAATTGACTTTTTGTGTTTTAGGCCTATTTCTCGTGTTAAAATACTTATTCTTTGCACGATTAATGGATCTTGTAGGCTGATTTTCCATATAATATTCATACTGTGAGAAAGAGCAGCTAAAACTTAGTCGAATACAACTTTAAAATTAAAATCTGAGGATACACTTTTTGGGAATATGTATTTGAATACTGACTGTTGAAGGCGATATTCCTGAATATTTTTAGATAATATTTTAAAATTGTTCTTTTGAAGCATCTAGCTCAGAATTATGGGTAATCCAGAATTCTTTGAAGTTATTTTACGATATGACACTCAAAAGTACTTCAAAATTCAGGAAATCACATTTTTACCAGCATAGGTGCTGAAATAAATGTACGAAAACTCCTTCGAAGCCAACTAAAAGGTCATTTGTGAGACGGCTTGCCAAAAAGGACATAACCATTCGAAAGAGCAGAGACTTTTGCATAATATATCCACAGATGAAAGAGCAAAATATGTACATGTTTCAGAAATCTTGATATTGGGGAAAATATCGACGACAGGTTTCGACTAATTTGAGCAGTTCGCGAAAAACGATTCCAATGGAAATTATGTTCTGAAAATTGTACCATATGGTTTTTTGAGACGAGAAACATGAATTCGATCTTAATTTTCTACTTTTGTGTACCACCCATGGTACTTTTGATCGAAGAATGAAATGTTATATGCGGAGAAATTATATTTCGATCAAAGTACCATGGGTGTGTAGAAAAATGACCTTTTAGTTGGCTTCGAAGGAGTTTTCGTACATTTATTTCAGCACCAATGCTGGTCAAAATGTGATTTCCTGAATTTTGAAGTACTTTTGAGTGTCATATCGTAAAATAACTTCAAAGAATTCTGGATTACCCATAATTCCGAGCTAGATGCTTCAAAAGAACAATTTTAAAATATTATCTAAAAATATTCAGGAATATCGCCTTCAACAGTCAGTATTCAAATACATATTCCCAAAAAGTGTATCCTCAGATTTTAATTTTAAAGTTGTATTCGACTAAGTTTTAGCTGCTCTTTCTCGCAGTATGAATATTATATGGAAAATCAGCCTACAAGATCCATTAATCGTGCAAAGAATGAGTATTTTAACACGAGAAATAGGCCTAAAACACAAAAAGTCTAATTTAGGCCTTAAGACTAATTTCTTTTGCGAACAAAGTATACACCATTTTAAAGAGCATAAAAAATCACATCGAATAGACTCTTTCTTTTTAAAATTGAAGAAGTTTGAATGAAATTGTTGTTTGTGGCCAAAACCGAAATTTGCTTAGAAACACATATTCAAATGCAGATACCCAAAAAGTGTATACGAGATTTTTCCTCGTAGAGATGTATTATATGTAGTTTTTCCTCCTCTTTCTTATGGAAGATTCAGTTTTTTGCAAGTCATAATAAAAAAAAAAGTTATTAGCTAAAAATCATATTTCAAAAAATTAAATTGCACAAAAGTCATAAAAATTTTAATTATTCGAAAACAGTCATCTGGGACTTTCTTGTGTATTTTTAAATAAGGAATCTAACAGTGAAAATATTTTCGAGAAATATTAAGTATAACGTTAGATATGGCCTTCCAAATTTTTTTAACATTTTTACTTATAACTAAGAGAAAATTTTTTTTTCAAACTTTTTGAAAAAATATATTTCTTTATGAACACTAGATGTGTCCCTCATAACGTTTTCAAAGTAAAAGAAAACAAAAATTCCCCGGGGCAGACGCTCCTTGACCCTTACAGAGGGGCTCTCTTAACAACGATGCCGTCATCAACAACGATAACGACATTAACTACGATGACGTCATCAACAACGATGACGTCATTAACAACGATGACGTCATTAACAACGATGACGTCATCAACAACGATGAACGATGACGTCATTAATAACGATGGCGTCATTAAGGGTTGCTTTTATATGCTGTCAGACTTATAGACACAGAGTTATGGTTTCATTGAAAATCAATAACTCTTATCACCCAGGTTGCACATTTAGGCAGGCTGAACTAAATGGGTTATTTCTTTGATATTTGAGTCTGCATGCTCAGAAAATTGTCTCTGAGTTGTGGAGATTAGTCTTTTTTTAATGAAAATATAAAACCTTTCGAGGAACTAGGCTATATGAGAGAGAAAATAACATAAATTACCACCTTTTTGCAAAAGAGATGTATATATGTATGGACAATTTTTTTAGTCGACTACCGGCACACTAATCAAAAATGCCCAGAGATGAGAGCTTACCAAGGAATGATGCAGCGCTAAACCACCGGAGATGAACAAATACAGCGAATTTTTGCTAAAAGGAGGGCGATCTATGAAAAATAATTATTCGACATTTTAAGTTGCCGATGTCTTTCGCGCCTCTCATTTGCGCGTGTTATTTTCACCAAGCGAAAAAAAGCGAAATAGCACGCGAGAATGAGAGAGTGGCCCGTCTCGGAGGCAGCAGAACGTGCACACACCTGTTTGCCGTAACCCGTCATCCTTAAAATGAGGCAAAAAACCACGCTTGAATGCGCTCCCTTTGCCGGACAATGAGACACAAAATGGCGAGACTGAGCGTAGGATATAGAGAGACGCCGACACAACAATAGCGCTCCTTCAAATACTGCTAAATCCTACTTTCTCACGTCTTCTTATCTATTGATTCATGCCTTCAAGTTGTATGAATAAAAACGATACAAACTAGATGTATTAATAAACAACCCTTGAGAGTGCCTTCTAGACTTGCGAGATGAAACGAAGCTCAAAAGAGAGAATAATGTTGTGGCTGAAATTTTTATATTAGTTGTTGCAAGACAGCAATCTTTCCTAAACAAAATACAGCCGTACATATAGAATATAGTTTTGTATGTAGCTATATTTATGTCAATCATTTTTAAAATTAATACTTAAAGTTTTTTGCGTTATTTTTGTTTACGAACTTCCCATCGCACTTCAATCACAAATGTCGAGAGAAGAGAGCCTATCAAAGAATGAGGCAGCGCTGAACCACCGAAGATGAACAAATGCAGATAATTTTTGCTAAAAGGAGGTGGGTGATCATGAAAAATAATTATGTTCGAGATTTTAAATTGTCGCTGTCTTTCGTGGTAGGTGGTTACATTTCTGTTAATATTTGTTTAAGGTTTACCTTTCTGCTTGCATATCGCATCATAAAAGTCGAGACCAGCTAGCTTATATTGAAATGATGCAACGCTAAACCACCGGAGATAAACAAATTCAGCAGATACTTTTTTTGCTTGTCGTAATATTTTTTAATTTTTTTTTCCTAATTAGGCGACTGGCTACTTCCTCGCCAGCGACAACTACACATTGAGCTTCTCTCCGCCATCTTTCCCATCTTCACCCTCCTCTTCTCCCTCAACGTCCTTCTCACGTTCTCCGTCTCTCTCTCGTTCTCCGCCTCTCTATCCCTCTCTCTCTCTCCGTTCACCCACTCTCTCTCTCTCTACCTCTCTTTCTCTCTCCCTCTCTCTTTCAGCTCTCCTTCCACGCTGACTCTCTTCACACTTCGCCGTCATCCATGATTTATGAATTTCTTATTAACAAATACATGGCAATAAAAATAATGTTAACAGCAAAAGAAAGAAAAAAGATTTTTTTTGTCACTTGCGACACGTGCCGCTCCATCGTTGGAACAAACTCTTCTGAGACAACATAGAACAAGAACAACAGTAACAACAACAAGAACAACCGCATGTGCAACAAAAACAAAGCCAATGACGTCAACAACTGGCAAGAAGAGCCAGGCCACGACTACGCTGCCGCCGAATCCGAAGCAGATGACGGATATTTTATTTATCCATTTTTTATTTAAAAAATTTTGTAGATAATAATTTATTTATTTCCTGTCATAACAAAAAAAATAATAAATAATTGAAGGTCGAAAAATCCAGCGGGCAAGTTACTTGAACGAATGTAAATTTTCTTCTATATAGGGAAAATACACTAAAAGAACCAAACGACGCTCTCACGGAAGAATCAACTCTTTTTATTTCATTTACATGCACATATTACATACACATGTATGTTACGAAAATGGTCTCTGAATTGTGGAAATTAGTGTTTTTAATGAAAATATAAGAAAAAAACCTTCGAGGAAAATAAGGCTATTTGAGAGAGAAAAATAACATAAATTAGCTTTTTGCAAGAGAGGGAAATAATTCATACATACATCCGTAAGGAACATACACATATATTCCATCTATGTACAGGCGTGGGAATATTTTTGTCAATTTTTTAGAAGAAGGAAGACTATCTCATCACAAATGGCCATAGAATACAGCTTATCAAGGAATGATGCCGTGCTAAACCACCGGACATTAAAAAATACAGCTAATTTTCGCTAAAAGGACGTTGATCTATGAAACATAATTATTCGACATTTTAAATTGCCGCCGTCTTTCGCGCCTCTCATTTCACGAAACGGATTTGACCAACCTGTGAAATAGCGCGCGAGGATGAGAAAGTGGCCCGTCTCGGAGGCAGCAGAACGTGCATACATTTTTTTGCCGTAGGCGCTCATCCTTTAAATGAGCAAAAAACCACGCTTTTGCTTGAAACACAAAACGGCCAGTGAGCACGTGTGATATTGGAGAAGCCGTCTATAATCTTTTAAAGAAGTACTTGAAACTGAACAGTATTCTTTTTTTAATTTTCATGACAATTCTAGTCGGCTTCTTTCTATGTCTCAGGCGAAAGGTGCGAATTAAAACAAAAAACGAGAATTCAATTGCACAAGTACGTAGCGGGCACTAATAAATTATGGAACTTTATAAGCCTAATTGTTCCTTTTTTTGCCATAAACGCTAATCGGAAGGTTAGCTAAATTGTGTGTGCAATTTTATATTCAAATTCAACGCAAGTGTTTATCAGGTTATTTGAAGTATCCTTATTAAGAAATTAGAAAATAAGAAAAAATCGATCCATGGATAAAACATTTAGATTTTTTTTTTGTTCCACACGATGTAAAACAGCGGGTAGTGAAGTGAATTGGAAAAAAGACAAAACATGACATTTATAAGTAAATATAAACTCTCTCTCTCTCTCCTTTCCTTTCCTCTCTATCTCTCTCTCTCTCTTTACCTCTCCTTCCACGCTGACTCTCTTCACTCTTCGCCGCCATCCATGAGATAACTATGACCGGGTTCCCACTTTCTGCCTCTCTTCCCTCTCCTCCTCCCCACGCTCTCTCGCCTCCCTCTAACTATTAAGAAGCCCGGCTCGCCGTTTCTTAATATTAATTAATTAACCTCTTTCAATTTATAAGTATATTTCATTAGTATATATGAAAGTAATTTTTAAAAAAAAAACAGAAAAATAGACTAGTCTTCAAGAAAAAAAAGAGCAAAAAAGAGTAAATAATTAAATAATTTTATAATTAAATCAAACTAGCAAATTAGTAATAAAGTAATGAATGGACAGCCCCTCGACACTTGCGCTCTTTGCAACGAGTACACTGCAGCCGTTCTGGCTAGGAACAACTCCGGCTACGCCACCTCGATCGCCACCTCCTTCATCTCCTCCTCAGATCAGAGTCAGGCCGATTGGTCAAACAAAAATTAACTTGGTCATACTTTTTCGTAGTTTAGGATCCTAAAAAAAAGCTCATAATTCATTGCAGTCCGCCACTCTATAGGGATAGATTACATTCCCTAATCAGCCACACCCGCGTTCACCTCCCTCGTTCACGTTGCAATGGAAAGGGAGTTGTCACAATATTATTATTATTACATATCTTCATGTAGCTTCTTAAGCAATGAATAGACTCTCATAATATTTCTCTTTGTCTTTGGTATCACTCTCTCACTTTTGTGATCTCACTTTCTTTATTTCCTTGCCTCCTTCTCTCATTCTCTTTCTCTTACTTTTTCCATTCACTCTCTCTCTCTCTCTCTCTCTCTCTCTCTGTTGTTCTCAATTGCTCTCTTAAATAGCAAAGGGAGAGAGGTACGAGATTGCTCTGGCTGAAGATAACTGCCGTGTGGCCTGAAAAGGGAAGGGGGAACGGATCCGAAACAAAATGAAAACTTGGTGAAGTGTGATCAGAGAGAGAGAGAGAGAGAGAGAGAGGGAGAGAGAGAGAAAGAGAGAGATGAGAAAGAGAGAGAGAGAGAGAGAGGGAGAGAGAGAGAAAGAGAGAGATGAGAAAGAGAGAGAGAGAGAGAGAGAGAGAGAGAGAGAGAGACAGAGAAAGAGGCATAGCCGCGTGAGAGAGGTCGATTTGTTATTTAATTTTGTGCTTTTCTCGTCTTTCACTTTTCATTTTTTTTTCTTTAGAATCGGCTGTTTTATGCCGTGTGAAAATTTTATGTCTAAATGCATTTGCTAGAGATCTGATTTTTGCTAAATCCCACCTTTACGAGTCATCTCATCTATTCATTCATACCTGCATACATACTACATGTATGAATAAAAACAATATATAATACTAAACAACCCAATGAACTGCCTTCGAGACTTGCGAGATGAAACGGAGCTCAAAAGGTAGAATAATGTGGCTGAAAACATTTCACTATTTATTACTCTCTCTTTTCACTGCTGCCCACTTTGAATGTCAGGAGTGAAACATGTTGAAAGGAGGATATGTAAAAAAAAAGCGAAGAAAATTTTTTTCTTCCAATTTTTCTCTCTATTGTTCTCCTTCTCTCTCCCTCCCTCTCTCTCTGTTTCTCTCTCTCTCTCCCTTCCAGCTGTCCTTCCACGCTGACTCTCTTCACACTTCGCCGTCAACCATGACTCCTCAACTGCCGCAGCAGCCGTACTCTCATGGTCTCTGCTTCGTCTCATCCAGGGGGCCATTCTAGACCACCTCATTCAGGGGGCCATTCTAGACCACCTCATCCAGGGGGCCATTCTAGACCACCTGATCCAGGGGGAAATTCTAGACCACTTCATCCAGGGGGCCATTCTAGACCCCCTCATCCAGGGGGGCCATTCTAGACCACCTCATCCAGGGGGGAATTTTAGACCACCTCATCCATCCTCATCCACTGGCACTTCCCATGCCAAGCCACACGTCCCGTCTATCGCAATCCAACTGGCGCCGTTGTTCCTGCCTCCCGGTAGATTCCGCCGCCGCCTCCACAGAAGGTGGTGCTTCGATGGACCTCTTTCTAATCTCGAGGGGAAACTTTGATAGAAAAAAAACTACTTTTTGGGGAATTAATATTGTCATGCAATAGAAATTCAATTTAAGATCTCGTAATCGATTAAAAGTCCCAATTCCTCCAAAGGAAATCAACGCAAGAGGCTTTGCATTACTGACATTCTAAATATGATATGATATTCTGCACAATACATGCGATTGTTTGTCAGCTTACAATTAATTGACTTGTCCTTATTGTGAATTTAAGAAGGCGACAAAAAGGCATAATCAAACGAATTCAAAAGCATTTTGATTTTTAATTTTCACACGGCATAAAACTGCGGGTTGGAAAAAGCAGAAGTTTTTATAAGAAAGCAAGTTAGAAAATTGCTTTAATAAAAAAAAAAAAAAAACATACTTTGAACAAAAAAAAATGGCAGTAATTTTTATTCATAAAATTTTTAAAAATTAAATATTTGTTCTTAAATAATTAATTATTAATTTTATTCATGTTAAAAAGATAAAAAAATAACTGTTGCACGAATAATCAAGCAGGCAATTTACTTCAAGACTGTGTTCTTTTCAAAACTAACTGTAAAAAAATAAATTCATATAAATAAAATTAGATGTGTCAAAACTCACTAAATGACGGTAACGAAAGCATTAACTGTTTTTTTTATATTTCCATTTATGCTAATATTATCTCGAAAATAACATATCTTTGCATTGTGTAGATTAGTATTTTAATGAAAATATAAAAACTTTCGAGGAATAAGGCAAATGTAGCAAAATAAATACAAATAAGCTTCGTGCAAGAAAGAAATATTTCATTCATACATACCTCCGTATATATAGATCCTATCTATGTATGTAGGTATATTTTAGTTAATAGTTTTAAAATTTTATACTTAAATGTTTTTATTTGTTTTCATATCCGTACCCCACGTTCATATCATAAATGCCCAGAGAAGAGGAATGATGTAGCGCTAAAGCACCGGAAATGAACAAATGCAGCAAATTTTAACTAAAAGGAGGGCGATCTATGAAAAATAATTATTCGACATTTTAAATTGCCGCTGTCTTTCGCGCCTCCCATTTACGCGTGCTATTTTCACCAACATACATTTATTTTTTGCCGTATGCCCTCATCCTTTAAATGAGCTAAAAAATTCGCGCCCTTTTGCCTGATTGTGAGACACAAAAAAAGAGAGAGTACGTGTGATATAGGAGAAGCCGTCTACAACAGCGCTCCTTTAAAGGAGCACACGAAACATGAACCGTAATCTATTTGAATTTTCCTTCTAGTCGGCGTCTCCCCAAAGCACTCACTCGACCTTGTGTCTCAGGGAAAAAGGAGCGAATTCAAAAAAAGGAGCGAATTCAAAAAAGAATTTCAAAAAAGGCGCGAATTTAATTGTGCAAGTACATACATTGCGGGCATTAATAAAAGAGCGAAATTTATAAGAGTCTAGTTTTTTTTTTAAATTTTTTTGTCATAAACGCAAATCGTAAGGTTAGCTAAATTTTTTGTGCAATTATAAATGCATATGTAATAAAAGTGGCGGCTATTCGTCAGGTAATTTGAAGTGTCCTTATTGGGAAATATCCGAGGCGCTGGAATTGTCGCCGGAAATGAAAACATTTCGATTTTAGATGTTTCAAACGGCGTAAAACAGCAGGTTCGAAGAGCAGTGAAGTGAATAGGAAAAAAAGACAGAATATGGCATTTATAAACAAATATAAACATTCTCTCTCTCCTTCTCTCTTTCTTTCTTTCTCTCTCTTATTCTCTCTTTCTTTCTTTCTCTCTCTCCTTCTCTTTTTCTCTCTCTCTCTCTCTCGTTCTCATTCTCTCTCTCTCTCTCTCTCTCTCTTTCTCTCTTTCTGCTCTCCTCCCACGCTGACTCTCTTCACTCTTGGCCGCCATCCATGACTCCTCAACTGCAGCAGCACTCGAACTCTCAGCCCTCTGCTTCATCTCATCCGGAGGCCATTGTTCACCCCTCATCCAGGGGGCCCTCCTGCACCTCCTTCAATCTCATGTTCCACTTCTCACTCCAAGCCACTCGTCCCGGTCGTCTATCGCTGTTGTTCCTGCATCCCGACAGATTCCACGAAATAATTTGCAGAGAAACTTTGCTATGTATGCGAAAGAAAGAAGAAAAAAAGCTTAAAGCAAGGAACTCTATGAAAAGAATGAAAAAATTTCATGAAAGGTCTTCTAACTTTCTGGGAATTAATTTGTCATTCAACGAAATATATAAATTAAACTGTATTTTGCACTAATTCGTTTTTTTTCCTACAGTGAAAATGTGGTGGAAAGAATGACCTCGTTCAAGAGAAGCTCTTGACTTCTTCTTCCACAACCGTCACTAATCTGTCAATGATAACTATACCGCCTTTCCTCCGCCTGCCTCTCTGCCCTCTCCTCCGCTCCACGCTCCCTCGTCTCCCTCTAGCTCTGTGCCATATGATATATGTATCTTGCTTAACCTCCGCAGCCCGGCCAGGCGCGCCACTTCTTATCACCATGGCGCCGCTGACAAGGGAAGGACTTGATTAATATTAATTAATTAATTAATTAATCTCTTTCAATTTACAAATATATTTCATTTGTTTATATGAAAGTAATAATAAAAACCAGAAACATTAATAAAAACAATAATAATAAAAACCAGAAACAGAAACATTCGACGAATTTAATAAAGAAAAAAGCGCAAAATGGAATAAATAAATAAATAAATAATTTTATTACAAAATAGCTAAGGAGCACGACCGTTTTTGAGAGCGAGTTTGGAAGACTTATCATTCCTAAATATTCACTTTTATGCGAAATAAAACCTCCGCATGTTACTATTCTGTAGAAGAAAACTTTTTATTTTATTTTATAAATTTTGTTACTGACAATTAATGCTCAAAACATTTTTTCGCACTAAATGACGCGGATTCGAGAACTATTTTGTTTATTTATGTGCATATTATTGGCGAAAAAATCATCTTTGAATTGTGTACTTCAGTCGGTTTTAATGAATAGGTATACATATAAACCTTTCGAAAAATATGGCTAAATAAGAAAAGAACATAAACTATCTCTTGCAAAGCATAAATATTTCGTACTTACACCACTATCATGCTTTGTTCACCACAGATGCCAAGAGAAGAGAGCTTATAAAATAATGATGCAACGCTAAACCGCCGGAGAGGAACAAATACAGCTACTCTTTTTTGCTAAAAATAATGTGGCTGAAACCTTTTCACTATTTATCTCACTCGCTTTTCACTGCTGACCAGTTTTAAAGTCATGAGTGAACCATGTTGAAAGGAGGAAAGTAAAAAAGCGAAGAAAATTTATTTTTTTCTTCTATTTTTCTCTCTCTTTCGTTCCCCGTCTCTCTTTCTCGTTCTCCGTCTCTCTCTCTCCCACTCTCTCTCTCTCTCTTTCCATTCTCCCACTCTCTCTCCACCTCTCTTTCTCTCTCCCTCTCTGTTTCAGCTCTCCTACCACGCTGACTCTCTTCACACTTCGCTATCATCCATGATTTTTTGCATGTAGGTACATTTTTGCTTACTTTCGCACCCTTTAACTAATCACAAATCCCCAGAGAAGAGACCTAATCAAGGAATGATGCAGCGCTAAACCACTGGTGATGAATAAATACAGCTAGTTTTTTTGCTAAAAGGAGGGCGATCAATAAAAAATAATTATGCGCGACTTTAAAGAGGGAGAGAAGAGAGAGAGAGAGAGGAGTGAGAGAGGAGTGAGAGAGAAGAGAGAGAAGAGAGAGAGAGAGGAGTGAGAGAGAAGAGAGAGAAAGAGAGACATAGATAAGAACAC
This sequence comes from Allodiplogaster sudhausi, assembly GCA_945643635.1. Taxonomy (NCBI): domain Eukaryota; kingdom Metazoa; phylum Nematoda; class Chromadorea; order Rhabditida; family Diplogasteridae; genus Allodiplogaster; species Allodiplogaster sudhausi. Next base: position 2,288,467 of record CALZFC010000006.1, read on the forward strand.
CGCCGCGAGATCCGTCAACAATCCGTCGATCGTTTTCTTTCTGCTCCTTCTGCTGCTTCTCGAAGTCACGGCCACCGGATCGGTAAGCAATAGAATTTTCGAGAAGGAAACGAGGGGAGGGGTTGTTTAAGGTGAATGAGGCACCCCCAACAAGGAAGAGAAATAGAAATGAAGGCCAAACGTGTTTTGCAGAATCGGGGTTAGTTTCGGGACAAAGAACACTATGATAGGTATGCACATAGAGGGCGCTTAAAGGAACTATCCATGGAGTTTGAAAGCCGCTTATGCAGAACTAATGTTTGAATTCACGCAAGATATTGTAAAAAGTTTTGGCGGTATGCTAGCACAGTATCCATCACTACAAACTAGACTTTGTGAGCCTTTTTCTCTCTGCCTCTCTTCTCTTCCCTCGAATCTCAAGCGTGGCTTGCCGCTTCGCACCTAGTTTTCACCTTCTTTCTGGTAGAATGAGGGAGTGCATGGGGACAAAATAGGCAAGGGGTGATGATGTCACTCCCTAAATTTTTCAGTACGGCGTAAGGAAAATGTGGTTTTTCTCCTCAGGGCCCCTTCAGGACGCATTCTCACTTTTCCTAATGATGTTTCTAGTTGGACCGGATAGTATTAACAAAAAATTCAGTAACATTGTAATCTCCATTTACAACTTCTTCAAACAAAGAGCTCGTTATAAGCCTAGTTGTTCTTTTTTGTTGCCAAAAGCACTTAATTATGCACAATTTTGTCGACATGTTGATATGTTGTAGGACGATTATTGTTTGTACAAATATGCTGCACAGACTATCAGACGCTCACAATCAGGAATTGGTCGCTAGCAACAGCATTTAGACTTCAACTTTTTACACGTCGTAAAACAGCGGGTCCTCAAAGAAGAGATCTGAATACTAAACAAGAAAGAACTTCTCATTAATGAAAACATTTTTTGTCACTTGCGATATCCGTGCCGCTCCATCGTTGGAGCAAACTCTTCCGAGACAAATAGGTGAAGAAGAAGATGAACAACAGGCTCCTACTCGGACTCCAAATCCGACTCCGACCACTGGAGAAGCTCTCTGCCGAAACGACAACGACAACAACGTTCGAAGCGTATCGTATGTCTCCTTTTTCTCGTTTTTTATTATCTGTCTGAACCAATCAATTTATAAGCAAATTTGAAACACTCCTCATTCCTATATATTCACTATTATGCGCACTAAAACCACCGCACGCTTCTTTTCTGAAGAAGATTGTTTTTACGAAGAAAAAGTTATTATTTTATTTTTATAAACCTAGTTACTGACGACTAGGGCTTTGATTTACTTTTGGGATATTCATTAGTTCTAATAATAATAACACTAAAAAAATAATAAATTAAATAATAAAGTAAAAAATACAAAATAAAATAATTCTTTAACTACTGAAGATCCTACTGCTAGCCTCGGCACCTGCATCCTTTGCAACGAGTACACTGCAGCCTAGGAAATACTACCTCTCCTCGACCGCCACCTCCTTCATCTCCTCCTCAGATCAGGGTATGGCCGATAGGGCAAAAAAAACATTAACTTGGTATTACTTTTTCGGAGTTTAGGATCCTTAAAAATAAGCCCATAATTAATTGCAGTCTGCCACATTATATGTAGAGTTAGACCACGTTCTCTTGTCAGCGACCGCCGCCGCCGCGCTCCCCTCTCAATTATTGTTCACGTTCCGTCTTCACCGCACTTCCACTCGCTCCTCCGTCGCCATCGTCCGCCACTCGCGAACGCCGTGCTCAATAAGGTTGTGTATCAAAATTAAAATTGCCAAAAATATTAGACTTTTGAATTCGCGCCTTTTTGCCTGACACCGGGACGAGAGTGCAAGTTTGTATGTGCAAAAAACTTTATTCAAGGCAACTGCATTCTTGATGAATGATCTCTGCCGGCCTCGAAAGCAGTTTGGCTCCCTCTCCCTCCTCCCTCCCTCTCTTTCTTTCTTTCTCTCTCTCTCTCTCTATCTTGCTGCACATAACTGACGTGTGGCTAAATGAGAAAAGAAGATAAACTATGTGTTGCAAAACATAAACACTGCGTACTTGCTCTACTATCAATTCATCGCAGATGCCATGAGAAGGGAGGTTATAAAATAATGATGCAACGATAAACCGCCGGGGAGGAACAAATGCAGCTACTTTTTTTTGGATAAGACATCCTATAACTAATCTGCGAGCATGGCACATATTTTATACTACTCGACGAGCTGTACAAAATGGGCCGTACATTAGATGTTTTAAAAACAATTTCCGTTAGAGATATGATGTCTTAAAATTTTGAATATTTTTAATCATAACTTTTTAAATTTAGTTTTTGTTGATCATGCACATTTGTATATACCAATCGTTAGCTCATTAAAAGTTTTTTCTTTAATTTTTATCTAGGAATCGATTCATGAAAATTGAATTTTTATGCTAAAATTCGGCCCCGAATAATTTTATTGCCTAAATTATCACCTTACTGTCATTTCCACAAAATGAGATATGGGCATTCGGAAAGTGCTTAAAATTTCACGTTACATAAGTCACTTTCTAAGAAAATTAGAGGTAACAATTTTTTTGCTCCAAAGCCCGAAACGCTTTCATTGGCCCATACGTTTCGGCTCACAAGTTGGTTCATTGGTGTGATCATTTGCACAAAAGAGCACATCAATCGAAACGTTTTCGAAAAGAATTCAATTTGACTCTCTTAAAGGATGGCAATCACTGAAAAATTAACTTAATTGCTGCACTTAATTGCAGTGTGTCGTGAAGGAGAGATTGTGTGTGTGTGTGTGAGAGAGAGAGAAGAGAGAGAGGAGAGAGAGAGGAGAAAGACAGAGAGAGAGAGAGAAGAGAGACGTAGATACATACCAACACCTCCACGAGGTCCGTCAACAATCCATCGATATTTTGCTTCTGCTCCTCTGCTGATTCTCGAAGTAACGGCTGTCGAATCGGTAAGCAGAAGAATTCTCAAGAAGGAGACGAATTATGCACAATATTGTCGCCATGTTGAGATGTTGATAAATATATATACTTCTCGAAGTCAGGAAGGAATCGATCTCTAGCAAAAACCATTTAGATTTAAAATTTTCACACGGCGTAAAACAGCGCGTTCTAACAGAAGAGAAGTGAATACGAAAACAAGAAAGAACTTATCATTAATAAATATATGAAAATAAAAATAATTTTAACAAAAAAAAAGACTTTTTAGTCACTTACGACATCAGTGCCGCTCTTACGCGAGCCATTTTCACCAAGCTGATTTGTGCTGACAGCCTGAAAAATACGCTTGAATTCCTTTTGCCGGAGACACAAAAAAACGAGAGAGCACGTGTGATATAGGAGAAGCCGTCTACAATAGCGCTCCTTTAAAGGAGCACACGAAACTGAGAAACTGAACAGTATTCTATTTGAATTTTCCTGACTGCTGTAGTCGGCGTCTCTCTAAATCTCTCTCTCTCCCTCTCTCTCTCTCTCGCCCTTGTGTCTCAGGGAAAAAGGGGAATTTAAAAAAAAGCGCGAATTCAATTGTGCAAATAAATAGCGGGCATTAATAAAGAAGCGAACTTTATAGCTTACCTGTTCCTTTTTTGCCATCAACGCTAATCGTAAGGTTAGCTAAATTTTGTTTGCAATTACATATGCATATGTAATACAAGTGGCGGCTATTCGAAGTGTCCTTATTGATAATTATCCACGGTGATTTATAGCTAGAGAAGAAAACATTTACATTTTAAATGTTTCACACGGCGTAAAACAGCGGGTTCGAAAGGAAGTGAAGTGAATTGGAAAAAGACAAAACAAAACAAGGCATTTATAAATAAATATAAACTCTCTCTCTCTCTCTCCTTTTCTCTTTCTCTCTCACCCTCTCTATTTGTCGACATCTCTTTCTTTCGATGATTCTCTCAATTAGTATATTTATTTATTTTTAATACAAAATTTTTTTTTAAAAATAATATTCATTCCTTTACTGTCATTTAAAACAATTAATAAAGAAACAATAGCTCATAAAATCGAAAAAAGCAGGTTACTTGAACGAATATGTATATTTTGTTTTATATATGGAAGTAAATAGAAGCAGAATCAAACGACGCTCACGCTCACGGAAGCACTAACTCTTTTAATTTCATTTATATGCACATATTACATACATATGTATGTAGTATGTACATATGGTCCGAAAATTGTTTCTGAATTGTGGAAATGAGTCAGTTTTAATGGAAATATAAAAACCTTCGAGGAATTAGGCTATTTGAGAGAGAAAAATAACGTAAATTAGCTGTTGCAAGAGAGAAATATTTCATAAAGCATGTACATTCGTGCCTATATATTCATGTATGCAGGTAATTTTTAAAACTACTATATATATATATGTATATATATATATATATATATATATTTTTTTATCTCCAGTCCTATGCGACAGACAAATCATAAATGCCAAGAGAAGAGAGCTTATAAAGGAATGATGCAGCGCTAAACCACCGGAGAGGAAAACAAAGACAGCTAATTTTTGCTAAAAGAATGAGGTCCTTGGATGGACCTCATTCTAGTCTCGAGGGGGTCCTTGAATCTCCTTCCACTCCCCCCCCCCTCAAGAAGAACAGTCTCATTCTGTACTTTCAAACCATATAGACCAATGAATTCTGAAGATGTCTAGCAGCGAAATCGTTTGCCGAGAACTTTTGCTCTGCAAGTGAAAAAACAAACTTGTTTGGGGAATTAATATGGACATGCAATTGGATGGAGCACATTCTGATTAAGATCTCGTAATCGATTAAAAATTCCAATTTCTCCAAAAAGACAACGAAATCAAATGAATGCAAAAGCATTTAGATTTCAAATTTTCACGCGGCGTAGAACTGCGGGTTGGAAAAACCCGAGAAGTTTTCCTCTCCACGCTCCCTCACCTCCCTCGTCTGCTTTTCTGCCCTCTCTTCCGCATGCCATATGTATGTATGTATCTTGCTTGGACGACGCCTCCGCAGCCCGGCGTTCCGCGTCGACTCCGACTCCGGCTCCAACTCCGACTCCGTCCACTGGAGTCGTTCTCTATCGATTCCTCGTCATCTGCCCACGCCGTACGTACGAGCTGACGACGACGACGTCATCAACATCGATCGAAGCCAACATGGCCTGCAGTATTGTACGTCTCTATTTTATTCCCTCTTGTTTTCTATTTTCTAGATATAGCATAAGCCAACTTCGCAAAAGCGATTTTGCTGAACTCATCATTCCCATATATTCACTTTTATGCGCAATAAAACACATCGAGCCTCGCACTAAATGACGCTCACGGAAGCACCAACTTTTTTTTTATTTCATTTATATGCACATAATACTTTTTTATCCGAAAATTGTATCTGAATTGTGGAAATTAGTCTGTTTTAATGGAAGGTGGAAAAAAAAAACAAATTAGTTGTTGCAAGACAAAAATCTTTCATAAATACATACATCCGCACATATAGATTCTATTTATGATATGTATGTAGGTATAATTTTGTTAACAGTTTTTAAAAATCAATACTTAATTCCTTTGTTGTACTTTTCTCATATCCGTTCCCATGCACGCTACGATCACAGTTGGCCAAGTGAAGAGAGCATATATGTATAAAGGAATGATGCAGCGCTACCGGAGATGAACAAATGCAGCTATTAGAGGGATTGGAAGAGATGTGGTGGTTGGTGGTAATGTGGTAAAACTTGTAAATAAATGCATTTATCTGGGAACGGAATTTCACCTTGATGGATGGCAAAAAGGGGAGGTTCAACGTCGTATCGTGTCTGAGTGCATTCGGAGAAAATGGAGGTGGTGCGAGCGGATATCAAACTTGGCGGACTGGAGATGGGCCCGAGCTATCACGGAGTGGTATCCACGAGGACCTAAGCGGAAGCGAGGTAGGCCGGCTACGAAATGACGGGACGACTTTACTAAGATCCTTGGTGCCAACTTCCTCCATCATGCATCAAATCCCCAAGAATGGCGAAGACTCATGGCGCTCCACGGAATACATTAACCCGTTGAAATAAAGCGTTGATTGATTGATTGAGAGGGCGCTTTAACAAAGAGAACTTTACAAGTCGAATTGTTTTTTTGTTGCCAAATGCACTTAATTATGCACAATTTTGAAGACATGTTGAGATCTTGTGGGATGATTATTGTGTGTAAAAATATGCTGCACAAAGCCCTGAAGGAATCGGTCACTGGCAAAAAGCATCTAGATTTAAAATTTCACACGTCGTTAAACAGCGGGCTTCTAAAAGATGAGAAGTGAAGGCGAAAACAAGAATGAACAATAAAAACACGACAATAAAAATAATTTTAACAAAAAAAAAAGCTTTTTTAGTCATTTGCACCATCGGTGACGCTCCATCGTTGGAGCAAACTCTTTCGAGACAAAATAGATATGATATTCTGTGCAAAATAGATATATTCACAACACATGCGATTGTTCGTCAACCTGATTGAAGTGTGCTTATTGTGAGTTTAGGAAAGCCGAACAGTTTACGAATCAAATGAACGCAAAAGCATTTAGATTTAAAATTTTTCCCACGGCGTAAAACTGCAGGTTGGAAAAAACGGAGAAGTTTTCATAAGAAAGCAAGTAAGAAGATGGCATTAATAAATTAAATAAAATAAAAATACTTTAACAAAAAATATCTGGCAGTAATTTTTATTCATATAGTTTTTAAAAATTAAATATTTTTTCTTAAATAATTATTAGTTTCTTTGTTTACTTTAAAAACAATTAAATAAGTAACTGTAGCGCGAAAACTACAGCCGGCAAGCTATTTGCGAGACTCTGTTTTTCAAAATCAACTTAAATTCTGAAAATATAAAAAAAAAACGTTCGAGAAATAATTATAATTGAGAGAATAAAAAAAACAGGAGAGAAATGTTTCATGCATACATCCGTGGCTATAGATTCCATGTATATGTATGTAGGTGGTTACAATTCTGTTAATATTTATGTAAAGTATATACTCGCCCTCTTGCTGATCGCATCATAAAGGGCGAGACCCGCTAGCTTATATAGAAGTGATGCAACGCTAAACCACCGGAAAGGAACAAATACAGCAGCTACTTTTTCGCTTGTCTTAATTTTTTTTTACATTTTTTTTTCCTAATTAGGCGACTGGCTACTTCCTCGCCAGCGACAACAACACACTGACAATGACCCTGACCCTATTCACACTTCGCCGTCCACCTTGACTCCTCATACTGCCGCAGCAGCCGAACTCTCATGGTCTCTGCTTCGTCTCATCCAGGGGGCCATTCTAGACCCCCTCATCCAAGGGGTCCTCCTACACCTCCTAACTCCTTATCTTCTGGCTCTTCCCATGCCAAGCCACTCGTCCCGGTCCAAAATAAAGCGGAATCAAATGAATTCAGAAGCATTTAGATTTTAAATTTTGCTGGTTGGAAACAGCTTAGAATTTTTCATAAGAAAGCAAATATGAAGATGGCATAAATAAATAAAATAAAAATAAAAATACTTTTAACAAAAAATATCTGGCAGTAATTTTTATTAATAATTTTTTTTTTTAAATTTAATATGTGTTCTCTTAAATAATTATTTATTTATTTATTCAAGTTAAAAAATATAAATAATTGTGACACGAAATATCACGTAGGTAAGTTACTTTGGATATTAGCCAGGCAGGGTAAGTGGGTGAGCGGCTCGCCTCTGTCAGGAAATGAAGAGCGCCTCTTGCTTGGGGGGGGGGCATTGCTCAGAGAGATGGAACGCCACGATAACATCTTGGTGCTTATGGCCATAAATGCGCGATATCGTACTGCGCCAAGGAGTACTCCCTGACGCACTTGAGGTAGGACCAGAGGTGGGAATAGGCCGGCCCGGGCCGGCCGGCCCATTTTCCCAAGGCCCCGGGCCGTGCCGGGCCCATGAAAAGTTGGGCCGGCCCGTAGGCCCGATTGGGCCCCCAAGTCAGAAATTCCTTTCAAATTGATGGTAAAGACGTAAATTAAAAATTTTCGGAAGTATTAGAAATGGGTTTATATATACTAAATATGGCAATGGATACATCAAATCACTTAATTAGAGTGGAAATGTTGTTATAAAATTGTAAGAAATTTTTTTTACATTAAAAAGGTAAAATTTAAATCTGAGAGGCTAAATCGGGCCGGCCGGGCCGGGCCCAAAATTACAAGGCCCGGAAATTTCCGGCCGGGCCGGGCCGAGACTTAGGGCCCTAAGGGCCGGGCTGGTTCATAAACTTTATGACCATTCCCACCTCTGGGTAGGACTCAGGTAATAAATAGTATTTTCCATTACGGTGATCACCATTGTAAATGCTAGTGCTTCCTTCCTAACTAAATTTCAGCGAACATCTATTATTTTAAATGGTATTTTCATCCAAATTGTATTGTGAATCCGCAAAATGTATGATATTTTTTATAATGTATGTCATAACTCTTTCGATATATTCTCTAATCTACAATTTGTCGATATTACATGCCATTAATCTACAATTTGTCGATACTACATGTATTGAAATCCTGTAAAAGCTAACGAAAATCATGAAGGATAGGCCATCACGTACTTTTGACTTACTTGTGTCATTAGAAATATCAGAATTTCAAGCCAACGGAGACGAATTTCAATCGGAGGATAATACATCTATGTATATACCTTTATCCTCCGAAACTCTTACTACGATGGCCACCTAGTTGTCTTTTTTGGAGGGAAGATAAGTTGTTCTTGTTTCTTTTTTTTTTGCTTTTTAGAAACACTGTATGCTCTGCATTATTACAAGATTCCTTTAACCATTTAATGAAGTTTTCGAATAGCATCGACAATAAATTCGCGGAGATATTGAGTGTTTCTTCTAAGCATAAGATGATTTGATTCTCCTCAACGATATGTCGCTTAGGTATCATTGAATGGAATACAACCACAAGTAGCAAACAATGAAAAAATGGATCTGTTGGCATTAAAATAGTAAAGCACACTAAATAAAATTCTTTTTTTTTGTTACGTAGCCTTAAGCGGACGAGGCCAAAAAGAGAGAGGGAGACAGAGAGAGAGACAGAGAGAGCGAGAGAGAGAGAGAGAGATAGAGCGAGAGAGATGGAGACAGAGAGAGAGAGAGAGAGAGCGAGAGCGAGAGAGAAGGAGAGAGAGAGTCCTGCAAAGTGAGGCGGAGAGGAAACGACGAGAGAGCGAGAGAGAGAGAGAGAGAGAGAGAGAGAGAGAGAAGGAGAGAGAGAGTCCTGCAAAGTGAGGCGGAGAGGAAACGACGAGAGAGCGAGAGAAAGAGAGAGAGAAGGAGAGAGAGAGAGAGAGAGAGAGAAGGAGAGAGAGAGAGAAGGAGAGAGAGAGAGAGCGAGAGAGAGAGAGATAAAGAGAGAGCGAGAGAGAGAGAGACTGAGTATGTATGTACTATATCATATAATTACCTATATACGTAAATTAGTTTTGTCTGTAATTACATAATTAGATTGATATGTACATACATCAAACTGGAGCGATACAGTTCCGCTCATCGTCAACATCTCTACTAATGTGGGTTTTTTTATTAAAAAATTATAAAAAACAAAATTTTATTAATCACCTTCTTTTTTTAACATGACTTATTGTTAGTTGTTAACTGACGGGCCCGGTCCAAGCAATCAGCTTCCTTCCGAACTTGCATGTCGCCGTTTTGCACGGCGTTTTCCCAACCGTCAAGTCATTCGGGTCAGGAGTGTCACAATTTGTTGGAGCCTAATAATTAATTTTGTTAATTTATTTATTTATTAATTCAAATGCTGTTACCATTCGGTATATATTATCAATAAATAATATGAAATGTGCCCTTAAATATATATAATAGAATGGTTTAAAGAGTCCTAATAACAAGGACAATAATGATCAGGTTAAATTTACTTAGAAACCTTAAAGACGACGTCGGCAAATTGCTGACATTTTGGCACGGGCGCAGCTGTAGTCGTCGTCGAAGGTGTTGCAGTTGACTTGGTCGTCGAAGATGTTGGGGTGGTAGTTGATGCCGTTGTCGTCGGCGTTGTTGTTGAAGATGTCGTTGGTGTGGATGACGTTGTCGTCAGAGCCGTCGTTGTTATTGGTGGAGGCCTGAAATTTGTCTTTTTATTATTATTAAAATAACTAAACATAACTTTTAACTTGTTAAATAAATAAAAACTATATTTTTAAAAATCATAAAATTATTTTATTGGTAAATAATGAGAATTAGTTTTAAAAAATCTTATCAATCAATCAATTTATACGGTGTGACATGAGGAAGATATGTAACGCATTTGGTAAAATTAATATGAGAAATCGAAATAAAATAGTAATGAAAAGTATAAAATAGTAATGAAAAGAAACAAGGTATGTTTGTTGAATAGATATAACTGCTTGACGGACTCCCTGTTGATAGCATAAAAATTGATAGGTGCACTAACAAAAAATTAATTTTGTCTACATTTGAGCCTAGAGGTCGGGATATGTAGCTTAAAGGGGAGGCCACGGGTCTTTGAGCGCATAAAAATGAGATGGTGTGGCTGCTTATTAGGAAAAAAAATCCGTAAATAGATTTACGGATAAGATCTAGGACACAGCACTTTGTCCCATTCAGTTGTGGACCTTTGTCTTTTCTACTACTTTTACTTTACTTTTACTACTTTACTTTTGACTTTCTACTACTTTACTTTTGACTTTGTCCCATTCCTATAGGACCCTGGCTTGTCTGGGAAATAAGATCCTGGGTGGGCTCTGCATTTTGTTGCGCTGCTCGCTGTGCGGGATAGAATGATAATGAAATAAAAAAGACTTATGAAAAATACGACGTGTAACATAGTTTTGGACTTTCTCCAAGGAACGTATGTAATAAAAAAACAGATCATTATTTCTAACAATAAGAGCTCTGAAAATGCTATATGCCTTTGAAAGTGACTTGGTGGTGACACTAGAACAATGGAGAGAGAAAGAAAGACAAAAATCAATTTTGACACCCAGATCACAGATATGGTCAACGGGCCTGATAGGAATGCCATTAATGTGAAAAGGCACCTTGAGATTAGTTCAACCAATATGGAGGACAACGGTTTTTTCAAGGGCAAGTGGAAGCTGCCAATTATTTGTGCCCAGGAGGCGATAGGGTCTATGGCATGTTCTAATACGTCAAGCAATTGTAATTCTATCGAACGTTTCCGACGAAAACCATACTGTTCATCCGGGAGTACCTGATTGGCTTCACACCAATTATAAACGTCACGGCATAAAATTTTCTCGAATGCTCTGGGAAAGATGCACATTATTCTAATAGGACGATAATTAATTGGATCATTGAAAGGAGGCTTCTTGCGAATAGGGGTAACTATAGAATGGCTTCCATATGCAAGGGACAACCGAATTAGAAAACGAAAAATTGAAAATATATTCAAATGAGATACTAATAGGAACAGCTAACTTATTCAAGAAATACGCGTCAGGTGTTTTTCATGAGGAATTTGACCATCGCTCTATGAAATTGCATATTTCATGCCTATGAAAATTGAAGGAAAAGGGGTGGGCTAGGAAAGGTCTTGGGAGAAGGAAGATTGGGAAGAAATACTATTTTGTGAGTAAATAGTAATAGTTAGATAATATTACTATGTAAATAAATAATGAATTAATTAAGAACATAATTAATATTTTGAATGAATGATAAATTGTAGCTAACCTGGTCAGTGCCGGATCGGGAGGAATCATCGCCATACAGGCGATGACCACCGAGAAGGACGCGGAGTGGAGGACGACGAGGAGAGGAAGACGGGCGGCAGACATTTGCAGACAGACAAAGATGAACACGCTGTGGGATGACGAGCATTTATATGAAATCAACTCCATCCGCCCATTAGCACCTATAAGTGATTACACTAATGGTAAACAAATTAATGGCCATAAGGAGGATCTGTCACTTTCCTTGGCAGAACGTTTTGTGAACATTTCATGTCAACCTTGCTTTGCTTTTATTGGCTTACCCTGTGGCGATGATAGTTCATACACTCTACTGATTAGAGTAAGAGAGCGAGCGAGAGAGAGAGAGAGAGAGAGAGAGAGAAGATAGCTGCCATCTCCTCTTGTCAAGAATGAAAACGATAAGTCAAAAGAAGAAATGATACAGGTTTGAACAAGCGTGGGTGCCAATGACCTTTCTGCCAGAGAGCGAAGAAGCTGGGCACCAGTTCGTTTCCCTCGCCCACCTTTGCCTCAGTCTGAGTGATCGACTTCTTGACGCCAATGGATAGAATGCTGACAAATCCAAACGATAATCTTTCCGGAATGCTGTACAGCATCAGAACTCTTTCATCGACGTCCCCTGTCTCTACTTTGCGTAGTAACAGAAAAGTGCGATACGCGGCGGCTTTTCCATCCGCGACGCGTCGGAAGGCGCGGCAGTCAAATCAGCACAAGAAGTTGGTCAAGATCGGGGAAGACTCGGAGGAGACCAAATAGACTTTCATTGGTATTAAGTAGATCAAGTAGATAATCTTACAATTTATAGTAGTTAGAGTCACCGTGTTTTTGAAGATTTTGTGAAGATCAGTTTTCTCTGTACGCCCGAAGCAGCATGTTCTATTAAATCTAGACATTTTTTTCTGTCAAATCCAAACTGTCTTCCCGAGACAATTGCAAGTTATTTTAATTTTTATTATTTCCGTCTTTAGCCCGGTGAATGTTGACAAGAGACGAGCTCTAAACGATCCTTATTACATTTTCTATTGGCATGAAAACCACCCTTTTCGCAAAACCCGACAAGTTTGCCGACAATTAATTAATTGGTAATTAACAAACAAAAAATTTAATTTCTCCTTGGTTCTCTTCTTCTGTCTTCTGCGACTATAGGAGCCATTGAGCACTTTATTCACACCGTCAGACAAGGATGAATGGCAATCAATCCCAGGTGAGCGGGAAAAAATAAATTTCAAAATTTCTTTTAATCCCCTCGAGCTCATGAAAAACAAATTGCAGCGTCCATGAGCAAAATTAAAGGATGAGAGCCTTTTTCTTCATTCAAAAATTAATTAAGGCTAGCTAAAGGCAATTTTAGGATGGGGACCACCGCACTAATTCTACATATGAGACCTTTGAGGCTAGTGAGGGCAATTCACAGAAGAAAAGGATAATTCAGAGTAAACGCATTCGTGAGAAAAAGGAAGAGCGAAAAAGAAACAGGAGAGGAAGCGTGAAACAACTTATGGGTGCTTTTCTTGTTCCTTTAAATAGTAAGAGCTTTTTAGAGGACTTTGATAGGAAAGCTCTAAGATTTCTTGCTTCCAAGATTTTGCTCACACGGAAACTCAACGACAATATCTAATGGCGCTTCAGGTAAGGAAAATGATAATAGTTATATTAAAACAACAATATCATATGTCAGGTCATATGAAAGACTTCATGTAATGATGATTAAAAATCCTATGAATGCAAAAAAGGTAACGAGATCTCAGGGAGATTGCATAGCTTATCCACTGCATATTTATGTATATATTGCCTTTAAAATAAAAGGAATAAAAATTTTATAGAAATATAATACTTATTGCTTAATCTGTTTGCTCTTCTCAATTCTTTGCTACCTGCGAGGGTTCAAACATTTCCCTCAATCGTAAACCAGCTACTTTGCAGAAGGGCAGAGAGAGAAAGAGAGAAAGGAAGAGAGAGCCAGTGAGAGATCACTGAGAGATGGAGAGAGAGCGAGAGGGAAAGAGAGAGAGAAAGTGAGAGAGATAGAAGGAGAAAGATGCGGGAGAAAGAGGGAGAGACAGATAGAGAGAGAGAGAACGAGAAAGACATAGAGAGAGAAAGAGAGCGAGCGAGAGAGAGAAGCGAGTTCCATGACCCTGTGTGATAAACGTGTTTGAAAGTGCGCCCTATCATGTCACTTTTCGATTCAATTGAGTAGCACTGCAAGGAGCTCAAGGATATCTGAGCCTTGAACACTCTAAAGGAAATGAAATAACAGCCTGCTAACTAATATAATCAAAGAAGATCTTACTTGAAAAAACAACCAGTAATTTGCTATTACGTCTTCTTCATCTGAGATTTGATAGCTTGCGTGTGACAAACAAAAAAAAACAACATTTTATTTTTTTTTTAAAACCCATTCACTGAATTGGAGGAGAGAAGGCACGAAGGAGCTGTTCAGAAATCTCAGCGCACCTTCTAAATGGTGGTCTTCTTGGCAGATGCCGGAAAATACCGGCGTCTTGAGCAGAAAGATCTCGGCCTCGATGTCGACTTCCTTCAAGAATTCGGACTACGGATCGTTCATGGTCGTGGTATGCATAGAGAAAGTTGTTTTTTAATACCAAGATTAAACTTAATTTTTTAAGTGATAAGCTTTTATAAACGATATACTTTATGCAATAAAAAGGTAATTTTCAACCGCCCTTACCTCATAGATCTCGACGCCCTTGCTCACTTCGAAGACGACGTTGAGATTCGGGTTCCTCTCGAGCTCGTTTATGACCCGCGTCTTGTCGTCATCGGCGCCCGGACGGTCGAACAAGTGCTCCTGCAACGAAATGGGTTACACTTATTTGAAAATAGTACAATAATTTTAATGAAAATATTTCCGACGCATACCAATTGGCCTTTCTTTCAGATCTAAAAGCGTTAAAAAATTATGATTGTAAAAAAAAAAGCAAAAACCATTTCCTCCTTGCGAATATGGCCCAGCATCTTCAGCATTCCGGCAGAGGTGGCGCCTTTGCACACGATCCAGAACTGATTCGGCTTCCGCTTCTTGTCGCGCTCGCTTTTCTATGGAAGACACACTGAATGAAACAGTAAGATTACTTACCATTAATATTTCTTTTCTGTTTGCAATTGTTTGTATACTTATAAAATGCTTAAAGGACGTTGTTTAAAACAAGCCACAAAAAACAATAACCGACTTCAGGCCCGCTTATGGATGGCCTTGAGCCTCTCGGTGTCCCTCGCATAATAGTAGATGGCTCCAATGGCACTCCAGCACAACGCCACAGACGCCAAGGCCGTCACGATAAATAGAGTCTGGAAATTATAAGAGAAACCTAATTATTATATCACTGTGAATTTTATGGAAAGGCATAATAAAATTTATTGGGAAAATTAATGCACCATTGAATGGTCAGCAAGAATGCATAATTCGACTGCTGCCGTCAAATATTTTTGAAGTGACATCATCTGATTGTGAACAATTTTTTCTTATTGCATTTTTTCTCACAAAAATTTCATGGCATGAAACGAAAAATTGACATCTATTCGACCAGACCACGCAACGAAGAATTATTGCCATAAAGATACTCGACGACATTTCCGAATCCGCTATTGCAACGTAACGAAACAAGAAAAGGTTGCTGCAAAATAAGAGTTAAAGTCACTAGCCTTTTTTGTGGGAATGGCTTGTAGCAGCGGTAAAAGTAGTGAAAGTGATCTCGCAATTCGGTAATTCGCTGCAGCAGCAGAACGGCAACCAATCGACTTTAAAGTCGTGAGGACGGAGAGGAGCACGAGCGCCATTCTTTTCAGCACTTTTATGCCTGCTTTCAGCACTTTTATGCCGGCTTTCAGCACTTTTATGCCGGCTTTCAGCACTTTTATGCCGGCTTTCAGCACTTTTATGCCGGCTTTTCGATTTTTCGTGTCAAAAGACGGTGTGGCCTGGAGGAATGTACTATTCATTAAGTACTTTTAAAAATATAAACACTTTTTATCAAATGCAATTGTATTATGATAAATAAATTATTTCAAGAATGGCCTGGATTACGAGGAAGGAGTGAGAATTGCATGGGCAACAAGATGGTGAGCGTTTCAGGATTGATATATGTATCTACATACATACAAATGGAAGGAAATGAAAAATCAAGTCTATCCGCCCTCTTCGCTCGATAAACTTATCATGCACTAGGAAGACCCTTCAACGTTCACTGGTACAACGTTTTGTGAACAGTTCGTGCTTAGATTAGTGCTTAGATTTCATGGCGAGAGGAAGAGAGAGAGAGAGAGAGAGAGAGAGAGAAAGTGCGAGAGAGTGAGCGAGAAAAGAGCGAGAGAGAAAGAAAAAGAGAGAGATAGAGAGAGAGAGAGAGAATGAAACGATGACTGAAATGTCCCATTGTCTGGAATGAAAACGGCCAGTCAAAAAGGGAATGAGACATGTTTGACCAGAAGAGTCCTCTCCTTGCTCGCTCGCCCATTCCTTCTTGGGTGCATTCGGACTCCATAATTCTTGCGATTTACAGAACCGCCCAATAGAACGGGGTCTTGCATATATTCTCAAGATTCTCAAGAAAATTGTGGTCAGAAGGAGTAAATATTTTCGTGTAATGTTTATGTTTTCTGAAATCAGAATGATTTTTTTCTCTGCCGAATCCTTACAATAGTTCTTAAAATAAATCAAAATAGGCCATGAAAATTTTTTTTAACTCGACTGCATTTCTCTCACAAAGCATTTTGAGTTTTCTTCGCAATTTCTATTTTCATTTTTATGACAGAAACATTGATGTATTTTGAGAATTGTTGTACTTATTGAAGTTTCCTGGCTTGAGCTCTCTCTCTCTCTCTCTCTCTCTCTCTCTCTCTCTATCTCTCTTTCGCTCTCTCCGGTTTTCATATTTCTGACAGCAATGTTTTTATAGCATGCAACAAACATTGTTAATTGGTGAAAGGTTATAATATAAATAGCGTTTGACAGAAGACAAACTAAAAGCTGGTCATAGTTGATGGTTGTCGCGAGGGAGTTTAGCTACAAGAATGATGTCTAGCTTCACGGGGACCTCCATATCGTGTCCTATCTCGGGGGATACCTGAACTAGGAGACGGAGTCGTGAACCAGTGTTGTGTCATATGCTTGTATTTGATTATATGAAGTATACATATAAGATAAGTGTATAAATTACTTTATAAAGCCATACAAGGATAGTCTTAGCGAGAGAAAGAAAATAGAATTAGAATGACTTGGTTATGTTGATTTTGATAGTGTTTTGAGAGAGAGAGAGAGAAAGAGAGAGAGAGAGAGAGGATTTGAGAAAGAGAGAGGCAATCATAACAACGGCTTTTTCCTTTCCCTAATCTCTGCGTTCTCTTCAACCCTTCCCTATCCATCGCGCACCCAACGAGTGTGATTTTTCTTTCACTTGCCTAGTTGTTCTTTGCTGTTCAGCAATCTGCTCTCTCTTCTGTTCCTCGCTCTCGCTCGCTCTCTCTTTTTTTTCTCACTCTGTTTCTCACTCTCGCTCGCTCTCTCTCATTCTCGCTCTATCTATCGTTCTCTCTTTCTCACTCTCATTCTCGCTCTATCTATCGTTCTCTCTTTCTCACTCTCACTCTCTCTCTCTGTCGCTCTTGCGCGCTCTCTCTCATCTTCCCCGCGGAGAAAACTGAACGGTCTGAGGGCCGTTCTGAGTGTAGCATGACTCGGGTATTTGTCAGGGATAAGAAAGGCAGTGGAAAATAACAAAAAGAAAAACAACGGCTTGGGACAATTTGACCCGGTTTTCGCATTGCATATTGTACTAGGCTTCATGGAAGACTGGGAAAAAAGGTAATTTATGAAGGAGGCACAAAAGTGAGGTGAAAAGCTTATTGTTTCCAATGACTTACCGCCGCATCCAACAATACTTGTGAATGTTGGAGGTACAGAGTACAAAAGGGTACAAAGTTAGCCGGAATCAAGGCTCGGCCTCCCGGAAGTCACCAGTGACGGTTTCAATTTGTCGCCTTCCCTGAATGTTGAAGAGAGAAAATTCTTGTTCAGTGTCCCAGCGGCTCGCGCCGCAGTGACCCATCCTTTTCTCGTGGGCCATATCGCAGGCTTTTTGTTATCTTGTAACATGAGAATTTTCAAGATAAAGCGAGGAATTAAGATGTGCAGGATTATCAGAAAACAAAGGGGATGTAGTAAGAGAGAGAGAGAGAGAGAGAGAGAGAGAGAGAAAGAGAGAGAGAGAGAGAGGATGCAGAGATAGAGAGAGAGAGGGAAATTGATAAGATTCCGAGATAGACCGAGAAGGGATGAGAGAGAGAGAGAAAGAAAGAGTGAAGTCATGTAAGCACTTGCTTTATATAACTTTGGCTGACAATGAGAAAGGAGTGATGAGGAAGATGACAGAGAGAGAGAGAGAGAGAGAGAGAGAAAATGAGAAAGAGAGGGACAACTGGCTTAAAAGTGCAAATTGTAACAAAATTACTATAAAAAGGAGAACAAAATTAATTAATTACTTAATTAATTAATATTCAAGCCAGTGGCTCTGGCGCCGGCTTGAATATTAATTAATTAAAACGTGTAGGATTATCAAGAAAACAAATACAGTTATAGTACGTGAGAGATCGAGAGAAAGAGAGAAATTGAGAGAAAGAAGCAGAGAGAGATGTAAAAAAATAGAAAGATGGAAATGAGTGAGGGAAGAGAAGAGAAGAAATAGACGAAAAACAAAACAATAGTCATCGAATTTAAGAATCTCATTGCTACCTTGATATGGAATTGGACAGGTGGATTCGTAAAGAGAACATGTCTCAAATATAGTTTCTTTCGCTCTTTCTTGCTCACTGGCGATGAAACCATAAAAAATTTAAAGCGATAAGATTATGAAAGATAGAAAGAGTTAGAGAGACAAGATAAAGAGAGAGAGAGAGAGAGATAGAGATAGAAACATAGATAGAGTTAGAGAGAAAATGAAGAGAGAGTGATAGAGGCATATAAAGAGATAAAGAGACAGAGATAGAAAGACCATAATAGGTAGATATGTAGATAGCTTGGTGCTTCCGTCTCTCTTTATCTCTCTCTATCTCTCTCTCTCTCTCTCTCTCTCTCTCTCTCACCCGGCTGCCCTGCCCGCACTGGGGCTATGCCAGCCGCTTCAAGTTGTCTGTCTTCCCTCTCTCTCTCTTTCTGTATATCTCTATCTCTCTCTCTCTCTCTTATCTATCTCTCTCTGTGTCTATCTCGCGCTCTCTCTCTCCCTCTCCCGCTCTCTTGCTGTCTCTCGTTGTTGACGCTTCCCTGGCAACATTCTTCCAGTTCCATGGTCTCTAGCCGGTGAGGAGTGTCTGCCTTCTCGGATGGGTCAGCTCTTCCCTCTAATGTTGTCTGCTCCCTTCTCCTCGCTTCTTTCTCTGACTTTTCTCTCTCCCTCTCTCTCTCTCTCTCTCTCTCTCTTGCTCTCTCTCACTCTCTCTCCCTCTCTCTCTCTCTCTTTCTCTCTCTCTCTCTCCCTCTCTCTCTCTCTCTCTCTCTCTCTCTCTCTCTCTCCTTTCGCCTCCTGTGAGATCGACCATTCTGGAGAAAGAGCTACTACATATCTGTTCAGCCACAATTGTGAGTAAGATGTCATCAGAGCATTTTTCCCGCTTCTTCCTCCATGATGTTAATGGTGATTGCATGTTCGTTTTTGATTTGATCTTCTTCTTCAGTGCCCTACAGTAGCATCTCTTGCCACTGTCTGATGTCAGCGCAGTTTAGTTTCGGCTGACCCTTTCGGTTCCCTTCGTTATCTTGATGATAATAATAATTATATGTTACAACAAAAATGATTCACACTTGCATGACTGGAGGAGAAGCTTTGCTCTTTTTCATGCTACCTTTCAGTTCTTTTGTCTGAGATGTCAGCCATGATGGCCTCTGGCTCTTCTGCCAACTTTTTGAGCTTGCATGATTTTTTGGCAAGCTCTTCGAATCGGGTCTGCGAAATGGAAATACACATGGGAGACTACTCTCGGCGTCATGCAGGGTTAGTGAGATTCACGTTGTTGCCCTTTGTTAGTCTTACAATTAGATAAAGCAGAACAGAAATTAATTAATTAATTATTAATTAATTACTTACATACTTACTTACTTATTTAATTAATTACTTAGTTAATTAATTAATTAATATTAAAGCCGGCGGTTCTGGCGCCGGCGTCAGTTCGGCGGCCGCCGCGGCGCCAGTGAGCGGCGACGCGTCCTCGACGATGTTACTTCTCACGGCACTGATTATCGGCTGTGCCATGCTGCTCGTGCACATCGTTTTAATAGGGTCCCTTTACAAAGAGGTTCGCTTGCTCAAAACGGAAAAGATACGTCATATTCGCGGTATTCTAGGCTGACCATTGCAAAAAAGCGAGAGAGACAGACACCTAAAATAGGAGTCCAAAAATTCAGATTTGAATTCGCGCCTTTTTGAGCCTAACCCATGAGTGAGAGTGCATGTGATTTAGAGAGGCGCGATAACAATGGTCCGGAATATAAAGAAATATATGGTTGAGTTTCGTGCACGTTTAACAGAGACGACAAGGCAGGCTATTTTTTTTCGCGCTTATATAAGGATGTAATTAATGGAAAAAAAATTAACAATTAGTAAGTACAAATCTGGCATTCAATTAAAATATGTTTAAGTAGATCGTGCGGCTTCTTTTTTATCAAAGAACTGTAAAAATGAAATATGATAAAACTTGTACATTGTGGAACAGGCAGTTTGCATGGTCCCATAAATCTACAAAAGATAACACACAGCACATTGGAATAGTGGAAATCCATTCACTTTTGCTTACAATGGGAAAAATTTTCAAACCTCGCGCCAAATTGCTACCAAGAATATTATTCGAACTTCCCGCAATTTTCAAAAAAATTTAGCTGGACAACGCTGTGGGCACCGGGGCCAGTAAATTCGTGCATTCCTGCGCGCATATCGACGCTCGCAAGCGACAACAGCCGGCCTTTTCTATGAAGAGAGAGTATGAAGGGCACCAGCAGTTAGATGGGAGGAGAGTGATAGGGTACCCATTTCAAAATGAACTAGTCCCATACTTGCGAAACTCCGACAGAGATAGGTTGCTGCAAGCTCGGTAATAGCTAATCTGCTTCGTACAAGCACTTTTTTGGATCAGCACTGTCCCTTATGATCCTCTTGGATCTAAACAGTGCAACAGTAGGAGGAGGCTGGTTTCCCAACAACTGAATGGGACAAAGTGCTGTGTAACATTTCACATGTGGTTTCGTTGTCTCAATGGACTGAGCTCCTAGGAAATATAAAGTCGCTATAAATTGGAGAATATGTCGAACAAGAAAGAATGAGAGAGAGAGTGAGAGATTGAGAGAGAGGAAAGAGAGACACAGAGAGAGAGAGAAGAGAAAAAGAGAACGATATGGGCCAATTTCCATGAATATTCCAACTAAAATACGGTTGCATTTAATCTGTCCTTCTTATTCTTCTTAGAGGTCGCAAAAACGCACTGCAATTTTTCTTAACAGAGTCAGGAACTGGCGTGTAGAAATTGAAACCTCACTTTTCCTTCTGTCTTAAAGGTTCAAGAAAATCAACAGTAATCTAGCAACAATTTAAAAGGCGCGAATTCAAATGTGAATTTTTTTTCTTGCTAATTTCAGTGTGCGGAGATGTGGCGATCGAAGAAGAAGCAAAAAGCCTCCAACTTGTACAGATGAAATTTATATTCCTCGTTATTGTATGGATTTTTCTTATATTTCTGAAATCTCGTTTTCTTACTGTTCTTATCACTTATAATCAGTCTGTTTATGGGTGCGAACTATGCAATGGTGTACACTAAAGTGAACGTCTTTTCACTCCGCGATTAGCCTTGTCATATAACCGCCGTGATTTATATTTAATTATAGTCTCCTTTGCAATGATTTCTGCATTCCTAACCCGGCTTCATCTGTCACTCAATAAATCAATAATTGCTGCTCCAATCAGCGTAATCCTTCTACGCGACTTTCTCGATCTCATTCTCAGCGTGAATGAAAGAAATGCCATGACGTTTGCATTGTCCACCATGACCATTTTGTGCTTTATTATTTTGTGCCAGATAAAAGTCTAAACGAATACATCTCTTTTTGAACATATTCATATGGAATTTGTTTTAATGTACTATGAGTAGAAAAATAACTACGAAATGTGCTTTATCCGTATAGCTTTAAAGAGATAGAGAAAGAGACAGAAAGAGAGTAGAGAGAGATGGAGAGAGAGAAAGAAAGAGAGAGAGAGAGATGGAGAGAGAGAAAGAGAGCGAGATGGAGAGAGAAAGATGGAGAGAGAGATGCAGATAGAGAATTGAAAGAGAGACGAAATTATCGACCGCTGAGCACAATTCGCTTTTATCCCTTGCCTTTCACATGACTTTGCGTCATAGAACCACCTGAACCTCTTGAATTGGCTAAAACGGATGGATGGATTGTGTTTAATCATAGTGCTCTAAAATTAAATAATTAAATAAATAAATAAATATGAATATATATATATATATATATATTTAATTTGAGAGCCTTGAACTGTTGAAGCTTCATCCGAAGAGCCTTAAAGAGGTAGACACAGAGAGCGAGAGAGAGAGAGGGTTGAGAACCCTGGCGAAGAAGAAAGGTCTAGAGATAACTTGGAAAGTATTTGCCGCTTTGCCAGCACGCTTCCCGAAACAGGACTACTCGGGTTTTGGGAATAGAGGCTAATTACAATTCCCACGCTAAGTGAGGCTAATTGCAAAAAAGTGAAGGCTCCGTTAGCTTCAAAATTTTAAAACGATTTTGGTGCGGCGTGTGGTGTAAGTAGTGTGCACTCGGTCAGTGAGTTTTCAAGAAATGGGGAAAGAGTGGCGTCTCTGGATTGAAATCACTTGCGTAGCCTTTCTTTTTTTGTTCTGAAGTTTATAACTTGTGTTTCTTTGCTATTTATTTCATAAAACTGTTCTAGATATGAGTGCAAGCAACCGCAAGCGGAACAGAGAGAAGTTACACGTCCGCGACTACGAAGAACTTGGTGATCGGGCCCTAGGAAGTTCTTCCAACGTGGATTCGATGCTTGAAGACGAAGTAGACGTCGTTGCAGCGAGTCCAACTAGGTCAAAGCAAGAAGACGTTTTTTGGGACAACGCATCGGAGGAGTCGTCAGAAACAGGTTTTTTCCTGTTGTTTTTTTCCTTTTGCTGCAATTTTTTTCTTTCGCTAATATTTCATTCATTCATAACCATGCATTAGTTTCTTTTTTTAAATAATGTTTTATTTAGTTAAGTTCAGTAGTTACTACCATTAGTGTGCATCGTTTAGGCCTCGATGAATACTTTGTCGCGCACCCAACACCTTATGAAGCAGTTATGCGACAGTTTACGGCTGCCGAAGCGTAAACGAACGCTTGTGCGGGACTACGCAGAGCTTGGTGATCGGGCCCTACGATGTCGGAGTCATCGCCAACTGATGATGAAACAGGTTTTTCCTGTTGTAGAGATGTGTTTTAAGAGAGGCCGGGATGGCGGCTCCGCCGCCTTCGAAGATGTTCATTTCCACGGTTTCATCGTCACGTGAAGAAGCACATTTCTGCTTCAACAAAATGCATTTTACTCGTCCAGACTTCGACGTTCATTGGTTCATGAAGATAACCAGGTTTGCATTTTTAAGACTGGCCTCTTAGATTAACGATCTTGTGCTGTTTAAAAGTTATGATTGTGCAGGCTGAATTGAAGCAGCTTCATCGGGATGCACATTTTGTGCATCTCTCTTCAAGTCTCGTGGCTCTGAAAGATTCCATCGACAAGATCCACCACAGTATCGAGGTTATTTCGCCATTTTCGACTGTTTCTTGAAGATTATCAAGCTGTTGCGTTGTTGAGGGCTGTTGGAAGGAGTTTGTAACTTCGGCGAAAGACGCTGTTGTCCAGGCTGAGAAAATGGAGCAGCGTTGCCTCGATGCAGCCGCTAATTGAGATGCAAGGTTGGTCTGAAAAAGGTTGGTCTTCTATGAAGGGAGGGGGAGCAGCTGCAGTGTGTCTTCTCAGTCACTGTGCTTAATGCGATCCGAGCAGCCTGGGAAGACGAGTCTTATCTCGCCCCTCTCGCTCCCATGTACTGGGAGTTCACCATCAAACTTCTCAACAAGTACCTCGCTTGGATCCGCGCGATTCGGATGTTAGTTGATTGTATGCAGATATGGAATTGCAGAAGGAATGCTGGAATTGTTTGCTGCAGACATTATTCGAGAGAGGATTCGGAGTGGCTGCCCCTTCTCTTCTCTCTTTCTGATGCTCCTCGACCTCCTCAACTCGTCTTCGATCTCGCGCTGGAAAGGTTGCAGAGATCTGAAGGTGGACACAACTCTTGAATACTGTTGTAAATGGGAAGTCACATTGTCCTTGTTAAAGATTGTTATGCTGTTCTTGTTATACTTCCTCGTATTTTGCTATATGTAAGGTTTACGACACTAATTTCAGTCAGTATAAAGTTTATTCGACCTTTGGAGTAAAAAAAAGTACCAGGTAATTAGCCTGGGAAGTCAGGCTAATTATCCTGGAACTCGAGCTAATTACATTAGAACTCGAGCTAATTACACTGGAGCTCGAGCTTATTTAGTCCCGAAAAGCCTGAGTTGAAAGGTAATTATCATTCACTTTTTTGTAATTAGCCTCTATTTCCAAAACCAGAGTAGCACATAAGTGCTTGGAGATTCGGCAGCAAGTGATGATGATGCAGTAGACAGACCCTGGTGGTATCTATGCTGGTGCCTAGAAAGAAAGATAAATGGAGAGAGAGAGAGTGGGAGGAATAGAGAAGAGAGATACGGCTGGCTCCTGGCGGCATTAGCGGCAGCCTCTCAGCCGTCGGCTTCCACAGACTGCATTATCTGTTAATTTATTCCGTTAATACTTATATATGTACATAAATTAAACTTCATTACTGAGACACAAGTGGTTTTACCATCATTCTAACTAGCATAGGTTAAAATAGGATCGACTCATTTTGTTAACTCATTGATGTGCTTGTATCTCTTATCACGATTCCATTTCATAAGAGAATACATAAGATCAGTCACTCACTCGTAAAAGTTTTTTCTTCTTCTATTTTACAAATGATGGGCGTGTGATAAATTAGAGCAAGAACATCGAACCAAAAGTAGAGAATAGTAATGGAGCGTCTTTTATTGACAGAAACTCGGAAAGTAGTGCACTTAGCTATTCTCGCTTCTACGATGATTACGAAAATGCAATCCAAGGATTGCTTCATACATATGTACGTATATATATTGAAATTGAGTGTGAACACGAAATTCAATGTTGAGGAAAAACGAATGCACGAAATTTGACATGCAATCTGAAAGGCAAATAGCAGAACTCTATTATTTTGTTATAATTTACATAGTAAAGTGTACGTACGATTCCCTCCGGATTATGGTCCTGCAGCGCTCGATTCGTTTCTACCGTATTCTACCGTAGTGTCCAGCACGTCGGCCGCCGTGTGCGAAACATGAAAACTTCAATGCCACGAATCGATGACTCGGCCGAGAAAGTCATCGGGAACGGCCTGCACAGATCACAAGGTGGTTTTGAGCCGGGCTAACTTTATTTCACAGCTTGGCAATCTCTTGAGAACGATCGAGCGAGGAATCGCTTTGGTCATTCTGAAAAAAATTAAGAATTATTCTCATTTCTCTCTCTCTTTCTGAACGAGAAAATTGCAACCGTTTCCAGTTGCACACGAGTTTGAGAGCTTCTTCATGCTTTCTCTTGTGTGGCGTCATTTCGAGAAGAGGAAGAATGAGATTGATGAATTCGTAGGAGAGGTTCAAGTGAGAATCGAGTCTAGCTGTGGTAGCGGCGGTAGCAACCTGTGTTGTAGCATCGGGGAGCGTATACGAGACCGCCGGTAGACGATGATCCGGAGCTTGCGGACGGGTAGGCGGATCTTCCAGCGGCCGAGTAGGCGAAGCTCGCGCCGGAATACCCCGATGAGCCTCCTCGCCTCGGGCACGGGCTGCACTTGTTAGCGTCGAAGCCAGGCGGTGCCATCAGAGCCATTCTCTCCCTGCGATCCGAGCTGTCCGTCACGGCCCGGCTTGCCAGGGGGCGTCCCTGCTCGTCCGGTCGGCCGTCATTTCTGGGACGTGTGTCACATTTTCACAGCATAACTTAGTTTTCTCTTATTTATCGGCACGACATCAAAGGGGAGCACAGAATGTGAATTCATTCATCGAACAAGTTTCCCGTAATCTTACGTTCTTACGGATATATCCACTTTGACAAATGTTTTTTATATATTTATTTTGATGTCTTATTAGAGCCTACCTATTCCGCCTTCTATGCATATCACAACCTTGTCTCTCCTCTCTCTTTAATTGTTATTGTCCGGCTAGAAACTACCCGGTCAGCAAATATCATTGTGGAGAATTAAAAATTAAAAAAAAAAAAATGCCTCATATAAAAATGCTGATGAAGATATAATTATTAAACATCGATTATTGTGCTCGAATCAACATTGAAAAATCGATTGAATGCCCGAGGAAGATTGCCTAATCTTGTCTACGGCAGAATCAACAAAAGATGATTGATTAATTTATAAGAAGAAGAAGAAGAAAAAAATGCCCATCATTTTAAAGGAAGTATCCGGCGAATAATTCTACAGTAGCGCTAGAGAACGCGTTTGAATGCGCGCGCTCATAAAGTTGCCTGTCGCTCGGTCGAGAGAGCGTGTGAAACAGGAGGGTGGCTCCGACCTATCGTAGCTAATTCTCTACCCTACAAAACCGGCTTCATCCGTAAAGCCTTCAAGAGAGAGAAAGAGACAGAAAGAGAGTAAAGAGAGATGGAAAATGAGAGAGAGGGAGAAAGAGAAATAGAGAGAGAGAGAGAGAGAGATGGAGAGAGAGAGAAACAGAGATAATTGAGATAGAGCACAATTAATCGACCTAGGAGCACCATTCGATTTTATCCCTTGCCTTTCACGCAACTCTGCGTCATAGAACCACCTGAACCTCTCGAATTGGCTAAAACGGATGGATATGTTTAATCATAGTGCTCTAAAATTAAATAAATAAATATGAATATATATATATATATATTTAATTTTAGAACCTTAAACTGTTAAAGAAGCTTCATCCGAAGAGCGTTTAAGAGGTAGACAGAGAGAGAGAGAGAGAGAGAGAGAGAGAGAGAGAGGGTTGAGAACCCTGGCGAAGAAGAAAGGTCTAGAGATAACTTGGAAAGTATTTGCCGCTTTGCCAGCCCGCTTCCCAAAACAGCACTCATCACAGAAGTGCTTGGATAGTCGGCAGCCAGTGATGATGATGCAGTGGAGACACTACTGGTATCTATGCTGGTGTCTAGAAAGAAAGATAAATGGAGAGAGCGAGTGGAAGGAATAGCGAAGAGAGAGACGGCTGGCCCGGTTGAATCCTGGCGGCATAAGCGGCTGCCTCTCAGCCGTCCGCTTCCCCAGACAGCATTATGCTTACGTTAATTTATTCCGTCAATACTTATGTACATGAATTAAACTTCATTACTGAGCCACAAGTGGTTTTACCATCATTCTAACTAGCATAGGTTAAAATAGGATCGACTTATTTTGTAGCCTCACGGATGTGCTTGTATCTCTTATCACGATTCCATCTCATAAGAGAATATATAAGATCAGACACTCATTAGAAAAGTTCTTTCTTCTTTTATTTTAAAAATTATGGGCGTGTGATAAATTAAAACAAGAAGATCCAATCAAAAGAAGAGAATTGGCGTCTTATATTGATAGAAGCTCTGACAGTAGTGTACGCAATTCTCGCTTCTACCATAATTACGAAAATGAATCCAAGCAGTGCTACATATATTGAAATTGAGTGTAAACACGAAATTCAATGTTGAGGAAGAACCAATGGACGAAATTTGACATGAAATCTGAAAGAAAAATTTCAGAACTCTATTATTTTGTCATAATTTACATCGTAAAGTGCCCAATAAACGCGTACGATTCCCTCCGGATTGTGGTCCTGCAGCGCTCGATTCGTTTCTACCGTATTCTACCGTAGTGTCCAGCACGTCGGCCGCCGTGTGCGAAACATGAAAACTTCAATGCCACGGATCGATGACTCGGCCGAGAAGGTCATCGGGAACGGCCTGCACAGATCACGAGGTGGTTTTGAGCCGGGCTAACTTTATTTCACAGCTTGGAAATCTCTTGAGAATGCTCGATCGAGGAGTCGCTTAAGTCATTCTGAAAAATTAAAGAATTACTCTCATTCCTCTCTATCTTTCCGAACGAAAATTGTTTACAGTTGCCCACGAGTTTGACTGAGTGCTGCCTTCATTCTTTCTCTCTTGTGTGGCGTAGTTTCGAGAAGAGGATGAATGAGATTAAATTTGAAGGATGCTCAAGTGAGACTCGAGTCTCTTAGCTGTGGCAGCGGCGGCTGCCATCAGTGCTGTAGCATCGGGGAGCGTATCAACATTTTCACATATATGCACTCGATACAGCATAATGTTGTTGTTGTTTTTTCTTGTATACTTGTTAATCGTTGGGGTACTGAATGAGTATTCAATCATCGAACAAGTTTCCCGTAATCTTACGTTATCCAGTTTGACAGAATTTTTTTTTTTTTTTTTTTTACATATTTTAATGTTTTATTAGAGACTTGGCATCAATCATACCCCTTGTTTATCACAACTTTGTCTCAAATCCCTCTTTAATTGTTATTGTTTCGCTATAAACTGCCGGTCAGCAAATATCATAGTGAAGAAATTTCTTTAAAAAAAATTTCTTTAACAAAATAAAAAATATATATCTCAAATAATAATGCTAATGAAGAGACAATTTATAAAAATAAATGATTATTGTGCTCGAAGGAACATTGAAAAATCGATTGTAGAATGCCCAAGGAAGATCGCCGAGCCTGATCTACAGCAGAATCAACGGAAGATGATTGAGGAATTTAGAAGAAGAAGAAGAAAAAGAAGAAAAGAAAAATACTTATCATTTTAAGACTTGTTTGTTCATCTTCTAAAAAAGTGTAGATATTTTATTTATTTATCGAATGAAAAAGTAGGTCGATTCCAGGACAGAGCCGGGCCGGGCCCAAAAAAGGTGGGCCGGCCCGCAGGCCCGTTTGGGCCCGATAGGCACACGATGTCGTCCAGTCAGGACGACTGGTGGCATATGAAATGCAAAACTTCCGTCACATATTTATTTTTCTTTTCTAAAATATTTACTACTATACATTAAAATGAATCATCGTTGCATGAAATTCTTCTTTCTCATACGAAAATATCCTATTTCTCTGTCTCTAACGCGAACACACTGCTTTTTCCTCTGCCCGTCTCTCCCACTCTCTCGCTGTCTCTGTCTTCGCTCTCTTCTCTCTCTCTCCCTCTCTCTCTCCCTCTCTCTCTCTCTCTCTCTCTTCTTTCTTTCTTTCTCTCTCTTACTTCCTTCCCTCTCTCTCTCTTCTCTCTCTCTCTCTCTCTCTCTGTCTTTCTGCCTCTCTCTTCTCTCTCTTGTCTTTCTGTCTCTCTCTCTCTCTCTTCATAGTTTCTCTCTGATTTTTTTTTCATTTTCAAACACACTCGGTAGTTGGAGGCTAGAACAATTTGCTGACACAAACACCATAATTCAACGTCAGAGATGCTCCCGTCCTCCCGGCAGATTGTGATGGGTGGGGAAGAAAGGCACCGGAGCAAGTTGCCGGGTCGGGGAGGTCCCTCCAGTTCTCCCCCTCCCCCCAAAAAAAAACGACAGTTTACAACGGCGGATGATTAGAAAGCGAGTGAAAAATAGAGTGGCTAACACCCACATTAAGGCCACGACATTTCTGCGCGTGTGTAACTTATTGTTAGTAGAAAGTAGAAAATAATTGTTAGAACTTTCTGTAATTACGCTTTAGAAAAATTCTCCTTAAAAATAAATAATATTTGTTTATCGACAAACATTTAGAATTTATATGGCTCAACATGTAAACATGTTGAACAATATAAATTCTGAGTTTTAAGGTACTTAGTAGTTAATCGGAAATTTTTACCCAAATTTTTTTTTTAAAATCGGGCTCAAACGGGCCTACGGGCCGGGCCGGGCCCAAAATTCTAGGGCCCGGAAATGGTTCGGGCCGGGCCGGCCCAGACCTTGGGCCCGACGGGCCGAGCCGGCCCAAAATTTTTGGGCCATTTACCGGCTCTGTTCCAGGATGAAGGATATGCGAGCGGAATTTATCGGAACTGACGTAGCCATAAAGGGGTTGTCGACAAAAATTGGAGCGATATGAGCAAAACTGACAATGAAGTATTGAAAGGAACATGAGGCATGGGGCGTTGCAATTATGAAAGAGATTTAAAGTGCAAAAGGAGAGTAAAAGTTCGACAGAGACTAGAATGTATTTCACAACCATTAGATCATTTCACAGTCGATCGGTCCCGGAAGGTGGTCGCTTCCCCTCTCGCTCACTCCTCCGCTCTCTTCTCCTTCTTCACTTTGCTGCTTCCAACATGACTGATGATCAGGTTTATGTATAATTAATGGAGAAATGTATATCTTCTTTTAAAAAAAACCTATCAAAATCGCAAACAAAAATTAGAATAAGTTATTGGTTTCGAGAAAAATAACGACAATTTCTAATAATTTATTGTATTTGATGGTATTGGAAGCTTTTTAGTTGAACATAAAAAAATTAAATGTAATTAATTAATTAATAATATTTAATACATTAAAATGCCCACTTTTCTCCAGCCGGCGCTGAGCATCGAGCCGCCGACGGCCTCCTTCGCCATCTCAGGCAGCTCCTCCTCGCACTCCATCGTCTCGCAGTCGGCAGAGAGGATCGCCTTCAAGGTAGATCAAGGGCCGGAATTTGGGAGAGCTAGATCAATGGTAAGAATTTAGGAGATTAGATCAAGGGCGTGAGAAAGAGTGAGAGAAATGTGAAAGAAAAAACAGAAATGTAGATTACGATTTACATAATTCAAGGAAATGCCCTCTTTCAAGTGCAAAAATCTATTTAAAAAAACATTCGACGGTACTTAAGAATATCGCCAGCCTGTATGGAGAAGCCTCACTTATGAAATACAACCTGAGCTTTTAGAAAAGACTTGCATCAAATGTTTCAAAATGCCCTTATAAAGAAAAAGTTTGTTTTGAAATGGAGCACCTTGTTTGGATATTTCAAAAGGATTATTATTCACTACAAGTTTCTATTAGTAACGGCATATTTAGTTAATGGAATTAATCGAAAACATGGAACTTACTATCGCCTTCATTTCTCTATTCATATCAAGATTTGTCTATTCACATATGTAAAACTACATAGGAAATATTAATTCAATGAATTCAATCGATAAATTCGATAATCGTCGATTTCTCTCTTTTCCAGATCAAGACCTCTTCGAACGCGTTCTTCCGCGTCCGGCCGGTCTACGGCTTCATCGACGCGCGCGGCAAGGAGACACTCGACGTCGTGCGGCTGAGCGGAGGGCAGGCCAAGGAGGTCTCTGCTTCTCTCGCGCACTCTCTCGTTCTCTCTCTTCTTTCTCCCTCTCTCCCTCACTCTAAACTCTCTCATCCCTCCCTCTCCCTCTCCCTGTCTTTCTTTCTCTCTCCTCTTCCTCTCCCTCTCCCTCCCTCTCTCCTCTCCCTCTCTCCTCTATCTCCACTCCTTCATCCCTCCCTCTCTCCTCTCCCTCTCCCTCTCTCTCTCTCTCTCTCTCTCTCTCTCTCTCTCTCTCTCTCTCTCTTTCTCTTCCCTCTCTCTCTCTTTCTCTCCCCTCTCTCTTTCTCTCTCCTCTCTCTTTCTCGCTCTCTCCTCTCCCTCTCGCTCTCCCTCTCCCTCTCTCCCTCCCCCTCTCTTTTTCCCTCTCTCAGGAGAAGCTGGTCGTGCAGTACGCGACGGTGCCGAAGGAGGAGGTGGATCCGCGTAATCCATTCGTGGCCGAGTGCCAGGAAGGCGAAGTCGTCCTGACGCTCGCGGTCACCGCCGATTCGGCCGGCGCCGGGTCTTAGGCGGAATCTGTGATCCCGCCCCGACCAGCCCGCCACATCACCCCGATCTCCTTTGGCTTGCCCATCCGTTCCCCCGCATTTAACAAGCCCAACTATCCAACTCTCCATAATTCAGCCATTTCGATTTGCAAAGATCGATAAAGGGCCTTGAAATATCTGTTAGTCGCGCGAATTCGAAAATTGAAGATTCACAGGATTCAGTAAAATGCAAGCAAATTGTTTTATATTTTTAAAATAAAATCATTGAATACAAATTTTTTTCATAAAATATATTTTTACAAATAGAGTGAGAATAAAGATCAAGGAAAATAAGAGTAGCGTAATAAGCAAAATTCTGACATAATTTTGTTGAACTAGCGCGAGCGCGTTACATAACAGGAAACTATCGAAAAAAACGAATCCAGCCATTGTAATGATGTAATTGGGAATAAGAAACTTTTTTTTGGTATTTCAAAATAGTGTCGGGCATTTTTATGTGGAATAAAAAAAATTGATGAAAGTTTCTCTGACTTAAACTCGGCAGACATTCCGCATGGTATGGAGACCTGGCTCCTGGCGCCGGCGCGCAAAGTTGTGCCGATCACCTGGAATCTTGCATTGCTTACTCTGACACCTCGAACTGTAGCAGATAGTTCAGAACTATTGGCACGTTAAGAATAGTTCAGCTTGGTAGTTCGGCCTCGCGATACTTTCCAAAAGTCTTCAACACAAGGAGAAGAATAAAACATCGATCAGAAATTCTGCAGGAACTTAACCTAACAGGCTCAATTAAAACCGCCGCGTGTAAAAATTGAGGGCTTCAAGCAGAAGTGTGTATGTGTTTAAAAATAAAAAAAATAACGAAAAACGAAACTAAATATTTAAGGTTACTAATTTCTCAAACTTTATCAATTTATCCATTAAATTTGCTTTCCCACCCGCTCTTCAATCCGAGCCCACTCTTTCTGCATCTGACAATGAGCCGCAAAGGCTTTCAACAACACATTGAGAAGTCCTCTCTCACTTTCCTCCTCCCACATCTCATCCCTACTACTACATTCCTCACTCGAAATCCCCTACAACTTCCAGTGACCTCCAAACCATCAGCAAATTCACGTCCCATTTATATATCCACATTGCTACTACTACATTATATGATCACTCTTCTATAACCACGTGCATTTTAAAACTGCCCAATTTTGTGATGTTTCTTTCTTTCTTCCTGCGTACTTCTCTTTTTCACTTTCTCTCTCTTTTCTTTTTCTCTCTCTCCCTTCCCTCTCTTTCTCTCTCTCTCTCTCTCTCTCTCTCTCTCTTTTGCTCTCTCTTTTTCTCTTCCCCTTTCTCTCTCTTTCTCTTTCTCTCTCTTTCCCTCTCTCTCTCACTCTTTCTCTCTCTCTTACTCTCTGCGTTGTTGCCGAGGGAGAGAGAGAGGGGAGAGAGGGCCGGTTGCTCTGGCTGCACATAACTGCCGTGTGGCGTGAAAAGGGAAGGGGAACGGATCCGCAACGAAATGAGAACTTGGAGAGGAAATATTAGAGAGGGAGAAAGAGAAAGAGAGAGACAGATGGAAAGGGAGATAGTGAAAGAGTAAGAGAGAGAGAGAGAGAGAGAGAGAGAGAGAGAGAGAGAGAGAAAGTGAGAGATGGAAAGTGAGAGAGAGAGAAAGAGAGAGACAGAGAGAGAGAAAGTGAGAGATGGAAAGTGAGAGAGAGAGAAAGAGACATCTAGACAAATAAGAATACATTGGGGGCAGAAAAGAGAAAAAAATGCCAACTTTCAGCACTGGTTATATGACGCGATTTGCGAGAGTATCAAAATGGCCGGAGACCCGGCAAAATTAGATTTCGCTCAAAAGCACTTTATAGGTACTTTTTAACACGGAGAAACGATTGGAATGGATCCGGGAGTCTGAAATCGCCATTTTGGCGAGCTGTGCGAGGTTTAAAATTCGAGAGCCCGATGAAACTTGCAGAGATGGTCGCACATTCGCGTTCGCTGTTTCGGACACAATAAAGCAATATTCGTGAAAATGTTGTCATAAATAGACAAGATATTGCTTTACAATGCTACTAAAGTAGAATTTGAAAATATTTACTTTTATGGTCTCAGCGGCCTCTAGACTTTGGAGAGGCGCCACTCTCTTATATGGAAAATTTCGCGGGTTTTCTATCTTAAATTGTAGAGCAATAAATTATCTTCCCAATGAGCTATAGTATTCCAGATATCGACGAGTTTTTTTATGTTTCCCAATCATAAAACTGTTGAAATACGCGCGGTTCAGTGCCTGTGCATCGTCATGCACTTTGTTTAGGCGTTACCAACGCCGAAAGCGAAACACAAGCGATATACCGCATGAAAGAAGTCTAGGGAATTTATGTAGGTTTTATGTAACTGTTTAAATAAAATTTAAATACAGAACAAATTTGTTAATTGCCGTGTAAAACATTCCGCTCGCTCGGGGAATCGAACCTCGGATGTTTGTATTGCGACTCCAACTCGTTCGCAATACACCAAGTCATTCTTCCAGGTGTGAGACAATGCTTTTCTTCCTACCTTGCCAGGTGCATAGGTCAAAGAAACGCTGAACCCGCCGATTTCAAAAGTTTTATGATTGGGAAACATAAAAAACCTCGTCGATATCTGGCATACTATAGCTCATTGGGAAGATAATTTTTTGCTCTACAATTTAAGATAGAAAACCCGTGAGATATTTTCATATAAGAGAATGGCGCCTCTCCAAAGTCTAGAGGCCGCTAAGACCATAAAAGTAAATATTTTCAAATTCTTCTTTAGTAGCTTTGTAAAGCAATATCTTGTCTATTTATGACAAAATTTTCACGAATATTGCTTTATTGTGTGCGAAACAGCGAACGCGAATGTGCGACCTTCTCTGCAAGTTTCATCGGGCTCTCGAATTTTAAACCTCGCACAGCTCGCCAAAATGGCGATTTCAGACTCCCGGACCTATTCCAATCGTTTCTCCGTGTTAAAAAGTACCTATAAAGAGCTTTTGAGCGAAATCTAATTTTGCCGGGTCCCCGGCTCTTTTGTTTCCTTACGATTCTCTCGCAAATCGCGTCATATGGACAGCCGATCGACCGAAATGGAAAGAGGCTTTGAAGAGTTCAGCTGCACTAGACGGCGTGGATTGAAAGATTTGAGAGGGAGAGAGAGAGAGAGAAAGAGAGAAAGAGAGAGAGAAAGAGAGAAAGAGAGAGAGAGGAAGGAAGAGAGAGAGAGAGAAACGAGATAGAGAGAGAGAAAGAGATAGATAGAGAGAGAGAGAGAGAGAGAGGAGAGAGGTGAGGGGATTTGGAGTGGGAGAAAAAGTTATGAGAGGATTTTAGGAGTGAGAGAAAGGGATTAAGGAGTAAGTGAGAAGGAGAGATATTGAGAGGTAATATTTGAAAGAAAGTAGAGAGAGAGAAGAGAGAAAGTGAGAAAGAGAGAAAGAGAGCGAGAGAGAGAGAGAAATACAGGCCCGATCCGACGTGCGTGTCAAGTGCTCAGTCGCAGTCGCACTAAACTGTCATCCGGTCGACTCTTCGCTCGATTGCCCTAGGAGATCATGTACAACTATGAGAGTGAGTTATGATTGTTATTCTATTCTTTTATTTATATTATTCTATTATATTCACAACATTCATATTTTTAATATTATTAGTATTATTAATATTCTTCATATTATTATTTCTTAATTACAAAGGCATAAAATTTTTTAAAAGAATGATGATCACCGGAAAATTATTAATGCAAAAAAATTATTAATTCGATTGCCGCATTCAGCCTTGGGGTACAAAAAAATAGGTTTTTTTTGCTTTTTCCTCTTTTTCTCGATAACCGCTTACTTTACCAAACTGTTTATTGATAAGTTACAAAGTTAGAAAGCTTTTAGTAAAAGGTTTAAGGCTAATTTGCTTTTTGCAACTTCCATACCATGAGTCACCAAGAAATTGTCAACGTTATCCGATTATAAGAGATTAAATATGTTAATTTATTCCAGTAAACCGTACTTTTGCTCTCCTTCCCATTCGTCATCTCCTGTCTGACGTATATTTTCATTTCAATCGTTCACTTGCACCTTTCTCTCTCTCTCTCTCTCTCTCTCTCTCTCTCAATTCCATCCTTTAGAGAATACAGTGATGAGCTGAAGTCCCCGTACTTAAAGCCCACTTGGAAGAAATCCGTCCAGGATACTTCATCATCAAAGAGAAATTTGTGTTATAGCGAGAAACGGAGAGGGAGAGAGTGGGAGAGGGATAGAGATAGAAATAATGTGAGAGAGCGATAGATAGAGAGATAGACAAATGAGAACAAGTGCGTTTTCTAGTATGTTTTTGGAATCAAACAAGCTTCCATATCCGTTAGAAAACGAGAACATGATTATAGGAGTGTTAATCGCTTCAGTGAACTAGAGAATGAGAGAGAGAGACAGACGAGAGAGATCGAAAGAGAGAGAGAGAGAGAGAGAGAGAGGGGGGGGGGAGAGAACGAACAAAAAGAGAGAGACAGGAAGCGAGTAAGAGAGTTCACTAGTAAGTCTTCCAATTTGATTAAATCACGAGAACATCATATCCCTGGCGAGATTTGTAAAATTGTCACTAAGTGCAGTCGGTCTCTCTCTCTATCTACTCTCTCTCCTCCCTCTCTCTCTCTCTCTCTCTCTCTTTCTCTCTTCTCTGCCTTTCTCTTGGTTTTTGTTTCTCTTCCTTTCTCTCTCTATATCGCACATCTCTCTGTCTCTCTCTCGGGTTATTGTGCCTATGCTTGTATTGTGAATGAAGAGTGCGTACAAAGCAGTCGAACAAAGCCATGATCCCCCGGCTAGTCAGAGAGGGCAAGATCGAATATCCACTCCAAGCTCATGTATGACCCAGCTTCACTATATCCGCACTCTCTCTCTCTCTCTCTCTCTCTCTCTCTCTCTCTCTGTTTCTCTCCCCTCGTACTATCTGTTCTCTCTCTCTCTCTCTCTCTCTCTCTCTCTTTCTCTCACCCTCGTACTATCTCTTTCTCTATCTCTGTCTCTCTCCATCTCATCTAACTCTCTTCCTCTATCTCTCTGTCTCTCTCAGACACACAGAAACACACATTCTCTTTATTTCGCTATCTTGGTCTCTCTGTCTCTATCTGTCTCTCTCTGTCTCTCTCTTTATCTCTCTCTCTTTTTATCTCTCTCTCTCTCTTTTCTCTCTCTCTCTCTCTCTCTCTCTCTCTCTCTCTCTCTCTCTTTATTTCTACCTTTCTTTCTCTTCACTCACTCAGTCACTCACCCAACATGGCTATCATAAAATTTAGGTGTACGCCAAAGCTCGCTGGATTCCGAATCGAACTACAACATGCGGCGCTTCCCTGAGCACACGGATTACGGTATGTGAATTATAGTGTGTGTGTGTGGTGTGTGTCTAATTATAGTGTGAGTATTACGTGACTTTTGTCATTCGTCGGCCGTATGCTACTCTTTATTTTTTTTTTAAATACATTACTTGTAAGAGGGCTTCTGGACGATCTCGATCCCATACAAACATATCGATTTTTCAATCCTTTATGGTCGCTTATCTCGATAATGTGCTGATGGAATGCAACGGGTAGCAATTAAAATTTAAGTGCGAGATCGATGCCGTTTCTTTATCGAATTTTTCTTGCCCACCATATTTACATCTTCTTTTACGACCAATCACGAGATCATACACATTTTCGTTTTTTTTTTAAAAAAAACTATGCAGCACTTCCCGAACATCGCGACATAACACAATCCAATCTATGTATATCTCCTTTTCGATGTCTCTGCTACTGGCGCACTCTTT
Source organism: Allodiplogaster sudhausi (assembly GCA_945643635.1). Taxonomy (NCBI): domain Eukaryota; kingdom Metazoa; phylum Nematoda; class Chromadorea; order Rhabditida; family Diplogasteridae; genus Allodiplogaster; species Allodiplogaster sudhausi. The sequence goes on from CALZFC010000006.1 coordinate 2,325,973, forward strand.
TACTCTTGTTTTACTCGAACTCTCTCTCACTCTCTCTCTCTCTCTTTTTTCCCTCTCTGTATCACTCTCTCTCTCTCTCTCTCTCTCTCTTTCTCTGTACTTCTCTCTCGCTCTCGCTCTACTAACAGTATTGATTACAGCCCAAACTGATATCTATTTATCAAATTACAATCTTAAAAAATTACAAGCGGTGTATATTGTTAGAGGCTTAAAAACCTTTTTTCGATTAATTATGCAACGGATGAAAATATTATGTACATAAGTAGATTTCTCTTTCATGTAAAATGGTAATAAATCTCATCAATGATGTGCCATCACTATCACAAAAGGAGTCTATTCGCATTCATACATACCAAGCTTGACCATCAAAACCACCGGGCGCGGTGAATTTTTTTTCTTAAAAAAAAAATCATTTCGTACAATTAGGAAATAAAATAAATTGTCCAATGAGCGTCCAAGACGTCGAGACATATGATTTTTTTTACAAAAAAAAAACAAAACAAAAAAGCTATCATAGCTCTATGAAAAGATAACCTGCCCCGGTGTTTTGGGCCACATTACTTACTACTTCATCATTGTGAGTTTGTATACACGAATGCAAACTCACTACGATGAAGAACACATGTATGCATGTACATACATGGATAAATTAACACATCTCTCCTTACCCTACCCAGGATCGAAAGAACTGCCAAGAAACTTCATACATATCAAAATTGGCATAAAAAAAACAACGATAATAATCCTTTCTCTTTAAAAAAAAAAGGAAGGAAAACTTAATTTCCAAACCAAACTTGTCATCACGGCAAGTAAATTTTGTTTTCTTTATAATTTGTCTACAAATTTAAATAATAAATTGCTTTTGCTCCGGGCTTCTCCCCCAATCGATCAGCTTTTCGATCCGTTATTGTTAGTCGCCGGAGCTTTCCTTAAATCTCCTCGGAACTCTCTCTCTTCCTTTCTCTCTCTCTCTCTCTCTCTCTCTCTCTCGCTCTTTCTGTACCTCTATCTCTCTCTCTTTCTCTCTCTCGCTCTACTGACAGTATTGACGACAGCCCTAACTGATATCTATAAAATTACTATCTTAAAAATTGCAAGTGGTAAATGATATGGTTGTCTTAAAATGATAAAAAATACATGTATGAATGGATGTGAATATACATACATATCTAGTAAAAGGCTCCATGAACTTTTATATATTATCCCATGGCATCCGGCCGATTGAATCCCTATTGGATCCATTCAATTTCTCCTTTTCCTCCTCTCCATTTATTTCTTACTCTCTCTCTCTCTCTCTCTCTCTCTCTCGTTTTATATGTCTCTGGCACAATTGTTGTGCGATTACGTCACCTTCACCTCTCTCTCTCCTTCTTTTTTAAATTTCACTCGCTTTATTTCTCCTCTCTCTCTCTCCCCCCCCCCCCCCTCCTCCTCTCTCTCTCTCTCTTTCTCTCTCTCTCTCTCTCTCTCTTTCTCTCTCTCACTCTCTCTTTCTCTCTCTCTCTCTCTCTTTGAGAGCAATTTTACC
>CALZFC010000006.1:2332500-2392500 GCA_945643635.1 Allodiplogaster sudhausi
TCGAGTGCCACTCTCTCCAATAAGAGTGCCGCTCTTTCCTCGCCCTCCCGAGTGCCACTCTTTCCTCTCGCCCTCTCTGCTCATCCCCGGGGATATCAACTGCCATGACTTCGCCGTCGCCTCGTCTCTTGACCCAAGAGTCGTCCTTTTCAGCCATGTCCTACAGCTCGACGGCACCCGCCGCGCGCGCACCCCTCGGCGGACGGCAGACGGGAACGGCTTGTCAGAATTTAATTTAATTTTAATATTTTATTTTTAAATTTTTTTTAAATTTTAATTCTTATTTAAGATAAATAAGTATAAATTCATATTGACTAAAATGAATTTAACAAAGTTAAATATTCTTCCGCCGAAAGGCTCAATATCTATATTTGAATATTTGGAAGAGAGTTATAGCTCATTTTAGCAGCCATTAGTATAAGAAGTTACTGTTATATTTGTAACAAGAAGAATAATAATAGCAATCCAAGCCAAGAATATACTCCATTTGATGCCCAAAAATCAACTTGATACCAAACGCCAAAATAATTGATAGCAATCCGTAACAGAATTGAACCCGGATCTTTCAAAGTACATATCAGTTAGAAGCTCTAAAGGCATAGCCTGATCATGGAAAAAAGGCATTCATGATTGAATATGTAAAATGCAGAAGCTGATTCAAAGGCGAACGCGCTATACGGGAATCGAACTAGTGCCTCTTGCACACATAGCTCCCAACTTATCCACTCGGCTACGCTAACCCATCATTTTTAGCTTCCGGACGAATGCTCAAGATCGTGACGGAGATGTCGTCGGGGCACACGTCGGGTCTGTCGCCGTTCGGCCAGAATGCGGCGTCGACGATTCGTGACTCGAGAGAACGTGAAAAGAAGGAGATCTCTGATCTCAACGACAGACTCGCGTCGTACATTGAGAAGGTTTTTTTTTTAAATTGTTTAATGTTTCTTTCAAAATTATTTTTTTATGCTCCTAATTATATGAAGCAATTAATGCTTATGATTAGGCATTTAAGTGTAATAGCGTCTTTGAAAAGACGATAATTCGTCTGAGATGGATACTTTCTTTTATATTACCCCTTTTTTCTTCTTCTTCTAATGAAGTGAAATGTGATTTATGCGTAGCCATTGAAATGTATTATTTTGGAAAATTTTCAACAAGGAATAATGATTCGCTGGCACGCACCGGCGCGAAAAATTCAAATTATGCTATCACAAGAGTGACAACATCAAAAGCGCCTGTGCGAAAAATTTTGAAATTGTTGTAAAAATAATAATAATTTAAAGAAGGAAAGCTATAGAAAAAAGAATAGCAGCTTAAATGATACATGTTCCTAATTAAATATTATTTCTATGCCAATAAAATAGTGAAATAATAATAGAAAAATATAAACAAAATATAAGAAGTACATACATATGTATAAAAAATAAAACAACAAATAATAACTAAAATATTCATTTTTGTCGTGCAGGTTCGCTTCCTCGAAGCGCAGAATCGCAAGCTCGCGACGGACCTTGACAATCTTCGCTCGAAATGGGGCAAGGACACACACAACATTCGCAAGATGTACGAGGGCGAGCTAGTGGTCAGTCGTCGTTATCCATCTTTGGACAATCACCGAAGGGAACAAATTAATAACCATATTATTTTAATCGTCATTTATATCTTTCATAAATATATAATTTTAAAACTCATTCATTCGACTCAGCACAACACATTCGATAATATAATTGTGTCATTGATTTAAGGTTCAAAAAAAATTAAAATAAAAATTTCTTTAAGGACGCCCAAAAGCTGATTGACGACACGAACAAGCAGCGTCGTGAGATGGAGAACAACATCAAGAAGCTCATGGAAGAGCTCGCCGAGATTCGCAGGAAGTAAGCTAACCATTAACGTTTATCTGCATAGAAAACAAAGTTTTTTTTCTTTCTTTAAACTCAAGTTTTCTCCAAGATATTGAAATAAGAAGCTCTTTTCATTCAGAGCTTGGAGATGTATTTGAACTTTCGCTTCCACTTTTCTATGCGCGTGTTTAGGCGGCCATTTTTTTAGACTTCCGGAAAGTGCGCTATATTCAAGCAGTTTATACATACATAGTAGACACGAAGTGAAACGGTAGCTTTATTCTGGTGTTGCTTCGTTCATACCGAATTGCGTTTCGTAAAAAAAAATACAAAATAAAATAAAGTACATAATATTAAGTAGAGAAAACATTCTAAATGAAGAAAATAAATAAATAAATAATAAGTAAATAAATAAAAGCTAAGAAAAAAATAAAAATATTTTTTCCATCACAGATACGAGGAAGCCGTCTCCGGGCGCATCCAAGACCGTGCGAAGATTGACGAGCTTCTCGTGACGCTCTCCAACATTGAGGCGGACATCAATCTGCTCAAGCGACGCATCGCGCAACTCGAGGAGGAAGTCAAGCGCATGAAGATGGAGAACCAGAAGATGCTGTCCGAGCTGCAGCGAGCGAGAACTGTTTGAGAATATTAATTAATTAAGTAATTAATTAATTAATTAATTAATTAATTAATTAATTAATTAATTAATTAATTAATTAATTAATTAATTAATTAATTAATTAATTAATTAATTAATTAATTAATTAACTAATTAATTAATTAATTAATTAACTAATTAACTAATTAATTAATTAATTAATTATTTAATTAATTAATTAATCTATGAGTATATACCCGTTGTTCTTTTATATAGTATTCATTTTTACTAGACATCTCTCTCTCTCTCTCTCTCTCTCTCTTTCTAGGCTCATTCTCACCCAAAGAATGCGAATTAAGCACTGATGAGAAGGGCCAGAACGCAAGAGAGAAAGAGAGAGAGTGAGAGAGAGAAGCTGAGAAAGAGAGAGGGAAAGAGAGATAAAGATAAAAAAGTTCTAACGCCATTTCCAGGATCTTGACCAAGAGACGCTGAACCGTATCGACTACCAGAACCAGGTGCAGACGCTGCTGGAGGAGATAGACTTTCTGCGCCGTGTTCACGATCAGGAGATCAAGTCTGTCCTCACTCTGTCTCTCTCTGATGTCTCCCTCTCTCTCTCTTTCTCTCTCTGATGTCTTTCTCTCTGATATCTCTCTTTCTCTTTCTTCCTCTGATATCTCTCTTTCTCTCTCTCTGATATCGCTCTTTATCTCTCTCTCTCACTCACTCTCTCTCTGGCTGTTCTTCTCTTTCTCCATCTCCTAGTGTCTCGTCTCAAGTTCTCCACTGTCTGCCACATTCAGAGATCTGCAAGCGATCGCCTCTCGTGACACGACGCCCGAGAATCGCGAGTTCTTCAAGAACGAACTCTCGTCGGCGATTCGTGACATCCGCGAGGAATATGACTCGGTCTTTTCATCTTTTGAACTTTTGATCTCCACTTTTTGATCTTTGATCTTCACTTTTTTATCTTTGATCTTCACTTTTTGATCTTTTACGACATTCTTTTTTTTATATCATAAAGTAAGTAATACCGTAAATACTTTTTATCACTCAAACTTTGCTAAAACTTATTTGGGTACTATTGTTTTCTCTCTCTTCTAGATCTCAAACGTCCACCGCAACGACATGGAGTCGTGGTACCGGCTCAAGGTGCAAGAGATCCAGACGCAATCAGCGAGACAGTCCATGGAGCAAGGGTCAGTGCGAGAGAGAAAGAGAGAGAGGGAGAGAGAGAGAGAGAGCGGGAGAAGGAGAGAGAGAGATAAAGAGAGAGAGAGAGCGGGAGAAGGAGAGAGAGAGAGAGAGAGAGTGTAGGGGAGAGCGAGAGAGAGAAGGAGAGAGAAAGAGAGAGATCAGAATGGCAGCAAAAGGGTAGGATTAAAGGACGAGGATCGGCAAAATTTATGTTATATTTTAAAAGCACCAAAAGTCGAAATTATCACTGACTCGAAGAGCTACGTTAAACCGCCGGACTGGCACCAAAATGGCATTTCAATTTATCGCGTGCTATTTTAACGCATGCGCCTAAATCATAGGATACGCGAGAATGAGAGAGAGAGAAAGAGAGAAAGAGAGGAAGAGAAAGAGAGAGAGAGAGAGAAAGATAGGGAGAGAAAGAGAGAGGCCTACTCGTGGTAATTCGAACGAGGATTAATTTGTTCCCTTCGGTGATTGTCCTTCCTTGAATAGTGCATGCATGTGGCTTCAAATGGTAGGAGTGGTTGGACGTGTTTTGAAACGGAAAAAGAAAGAGAGAGAGATATGTATGCATGTAAATGAATTTGGAAAAAAAGAAAGAGAGAAAGAAAGAGAGAAAAAGCATGTCCGGTTTGATGAAGAAGTGCCTCCTATTTACTAGCGGTGTTTTTTCAAGCTACGCGAAGGAGGAAGTCAAGCGCCTTCGGACGCAGCTGTCCGATCTGCGTGGCAAGCTTGCCGATCTCGAGAGTCGCGTACGTGTTGATTTGAATTTTTTTCAATTTCGCGCCTTTTTCTAATACAGTAGCTTCTTTTCAAATAAAAAAAATCTTGAAGAAAGCCTCTTGAACAATAATATCCATTTCAGAATGCGCTCCTCGAGAAGCAGATCCAGGAGCTCAACTACCAGCTCGAAGACGACCAGCGGTAACTTTCTGCTTTTGTTACTGTAATTGTATCGAGTGTAATCTTTAGGGTTACTTTAATTCCCTCATCCGTAATCCTCACGGGGTTCTCTAAAAACCCTCAACCGTCATCCCGTGGTTTACTAAAAAAAAACCATGCCATAATCTCATGGTTTACTGTAAAAACCGTAATCCCATGGTTTACTGTAAAACCGTAATCCCAAGGTTTATTCTGTAAACCCATCTACCGTAATCCGAATGGGTGACACTAAAAATAGCCTCCCATTTGCAGCTCGTACGAGGCGGCGCTCAACGACCGTGACGCGCAGATTCGCAAGATGCGCGAAGAGTGCCAGGCGCTCATGGTCGAGCTGCAGATGCTGCTCGACACGAAGCAGGTGCGCGCGCGCCGGGCGGGAAATTCAAATTATTTTTTGAAGCACGGGCGGGAAATTCAAATTATATTAAATGCGCGGCGAGCGGGAAATTCAAATTATAATTAAATTTTACATCTTGTTATTTGTATTATTCGCAATGGCATTTTCGAGCACATGGCAAAATTGAGAATATGGCAAATATTTGTTGTTATTTTTTTCGTTGAAAATCTATTCAAAGAATATTGACTAGAGTCACTTTCTAGTTATCGATTACTCCCTGATAATCGATTGATTTGCAGACACTCGACGCCGAGATCGCGATCTACCGCAAGATGCTCGAGGGCGAAGAGAACCGCGCCGGGCTCAAGCAGCTGGTCGAGCAAGTTGTCAAGACGCACGCCATCACGCAGCATGATGACACTGGTTAGAGAGTGAGAGAGAGAGAGAAAGAGTGAGGTGAGAGGAAGAGGGAGAGAAAAAGAGAGAGAGGGTGACTGTGAGAGGGGGAGGGGAGAGAGAGAGAGAGTGAGAAATACGAGAGAGAGAGAGAGAGAGAAGCAGAGGGAGGGAGAGATTGAGAAAGAGGCAGGTCCATCATGCCAATGGTCAAGGACAGAAGATTAGAGTACCGTATCTGAATGAAGAGCATGAAATGTATGTAGTATCTAATGAAACCTCTTCAGAGACGATGCGAGTCGTGAAGGGCGAAACGGCGTCCCGGCAATCCTTCCAGAGATCAGCCAAGGGCAACGTGTCCATTCATGTTAGAGAGAGAGAGAGAGTGAGAACGAGAGAGAGAGAGAGAGAGATGAAAGAGAGAGAGAGAGAGAGAATATCCATTTTCAGGAGGCCTCCCCCGACGGCAAGTACATCGTGCTGCAGAACACGCATCGCGCCAAGGACGAAACCATCGGCGACTGGAAGCTCAAGAGGCGATTTTACTATTTGCTTTTTTTCTCATTTATCTTTTAATTAATTGTTTATCTAATTATTATTATTTATTTTTTGTTTCATCTCTTATTTACTTTTCTTAATTAATTGTCCATGATATCATAAATATTAGGTTTATTTATGCAATATATTAGATTGTATTTGCTGATGTTTGCCAATTTAAATTAATTTATGTATTTTAAATTGCAGAAAAATCGACGGCAAGCGAGAAATTGTCTATACGCTGCCGCACAACTTCATCCTGCGGGCTGGCAAGCAGCTCAAGGTCCATTCTTTCTTCCTCTCTCTCTATCTATCCTCACTCTCTCACTCTCTCTCCTGCTCTCTCCTTATCTCCTCTCTCTCTATCTGTCTCCTTCCTCTCTCTCCCTCTCTCTCTGTCTGTCTCTCTAAAAAAACTCTCTCTTGTAGATCTTCGCCCGTAACCAAGGCGTCAACTCCCCGCCCGACCAGCTCGTCTACGACGGCGATGACTCCTTCGGCACCGGATCGAACGTCCAGACCATCCTGTACAATAAGGAGGGAGAGGTTAGAGAAAGAGAGGGAGAGAGAGAAACAGAAAATGGGGAGAGATGATAAAAAAAACTGGAAGAGGGTTGATTTATCTTATAAGAAGCAAAGAAAGGAAGTAATATGAACACGTGCTTTTATGCCAACAGAACTCGCTAAAAGTTGGGTGGCAAAAAACAATTTCCGCTTAGTTCAGCTCATGGAATGTACATACATATTCAGTAGCTTACAATAGCAACCAACGATGCAGACGTGTTTGTGACAAATTACGAGAGAAAGAAGAAAAAAAAAAGTTAATTCATAAATATTGTTCTCCTTTAAGGAGCGCGCCACGCACATCCAACGCCAGAGCACCAACTAGTGTGGACTCTTCAACTCAGCTCTCACTCACAATCAGCTTATATCTCCTTTCTTCGCCCCTCTCTCCAGCCACCGGTCCCTTCGATCTAGTCAAGAAGATTCTTTGTTTCTCTCTCTCTCTCTCGCTCTCTCTCGTTCACTCTCTCTCTCTCTCTATCTCTCTCTCTCTCTCGTTCACTCAATTCTTCATTGTCTCGCAATGTGTGAATGCTGTCTGAATGAACTCTTCTGTAGCCTTCCGTGCTCTTTCTTCCTCCTCTGCTTTCCCATCTTCCCCTAATGAGGAGACACTCATTATGGTATCGAATGGAGGAGAGAGGCGAGAGAACGCCAGCCAGAGAAACAAGCAGCTTCCAGCAATGGAAGCTCCGCCCCTCCGTCCGGGACCGGCACAAATATTGTCCTCTCCGCATTGACAATTTCGCCGTTCCCCCCGGGATTCCTAGAGACATCCTCGCATGACCCTGCTCTCCCATGGCCGCCACTGCCAACGCGCGCTTTCCGCCCACTTGATAGGTGCCTTTACTCCCCCATCGCCTCCTCCCGTATCAAACTCGCTCGTTGGATAAATAAAGCATGTCTCCCTCTCCATCGCCAGTCCCTCCTCACCTCGCTTCACGCATTCCTAGACGCCCCTCAGGCTCCCCTCAATTCTCACACATTTTACTTAACTTGTACTCGCTTATTCTGCCTTTTTTCTCTCTCTGCATTTTCGCATTCCTTTTCCTGATAAATGATACAATTTGCCTAACAACTATCGCATGTCCAGCTTCTGGTCCTTGTGAAAAAAATTAAAGAAGACAGCATGTTTTTTTTATATTCTACTTTAAAACAGAAGGGGAAGAGAAATGCATTCCCGAGAAATGGAGAAACCGAACAATAATACTGCACAATAATAAATAATTATGGAATAAGTCTTTTAGAAAAATCAAAGAATGTTAGGCGATAACTCTCCTAAAAATTACAATACGTCAATGTTCTAAACGAAGAAGCTGTTCAAGTCCGATTAAGCCTAGCTTTTGGGTCCGAACGTGGACCCACAAGGATTCTGGGAAGTGTTTTAGAAGAAACGGTTGAGAATGGATCATCGAATGAGTTGCACTTTCGGCGTGGACTGCGCCCATGCAAAGTTCGCGTATATCGATAGTTTAAAACTGGGAAACATCCAAGAGCTCGTCGATTTCTAGCATAATATGGTAGAGTCAAAAGATAATTTTCAGATAAACACACGTTCCTCCAAAGTCTTAGTGGCCGCTGAGATTTTAAAAGTGAGAATATCTCTACATATATATATATATATATATATATATATATATATATATATATATATATATATATATATATATGTAAAGATAGACACTTCTTCGGTGCATTACCTACTAGATCTCTGGTAAGCTGCTTTTTATTTCGGGAAAGACTGGTGAGGGAAGAAGACGGGCTCATGGGTGAGGCCTGGGCACATTTATGTATGTATATAACCGGGCATGAGGAATTTACTGATGGCGAGGAGCAGAGCGGGAAAAAAAACACATGGGAATGAAGATGATGGAGGCGGCGAAAAGAAGGAAGAGGAGAGCGATCAAACGATTCACGCAGAAGATCCGCAGTTCATCGTTCTCAGGATGAAGAATGTCCCATTTGAATCCATTTCTTTAAACACCGCTCTTTTTGATTTGGAATGCAATCGCTATGTGAACAATGAGCCAGGCGGTTTTGCCTGCCGCCCTACAGCAATATTTTCTGATTTAAAAGGATGATTGATGGATGATTGAATAGTGGTTCAATGGATGTAAATATTGAGTGGAATACTGTATTTCAGGAATTGTAAAAAAAAAATGACGGAGTTGTGTTGTTTAGAATGCATACAAACTTTGCTGTTTCAACTTCAAAGGAGAAGAGCCACTTCATTGAGGAAGGAAGAAGAAGCTCTGAAATTGTTCCATGATTGGAGGCAACCTCAAATTGTTCCATATACCAAAGTTCCATATTGCTCAGCGATTTATTTCTGTTACCTTTTCTCTTTTATTATACAGAAATGAGTAAATGTTGAATAGGAACCGTCATCCAAGCTTCGACATTGCTTTTTGCGAGAAATTACACACTTTCCAAATCCTAGTCGGTCCACTTCTTTAGTTTAAAAGTGCATGGTTATTTGCTTTAGATTGTCGTTTAGAGTATCGGTAGCTGTTATTTAAAAAAAGAGAGGGAGACAGAGATAGAATGAGAGGAGAGCGAGAGATAGAGAAAACGACGATGGTTTTATGCATGTTCTGCGGGATATAAAACTACCATGGGAGAAGTTTCAGTGAATTTTTTAGTGTCTCGCATTGTGGAAAACAGTTTCTTTAAATATCCATTTAACTTGTATTCTCATATCAAAGGAACTGAATTGTGATAAAGAAGAAAACTGCATCAGTAACTTCAACGTAACGATGTAAGTTGTCAGAAAGAATACTAATATTATATGAATTTTAAAAGCAATATTTGTATAGCTTTCCCGTCAACAATCAACAAACTTATTTTGATCGTTGCACGTATCAAACGTAGTTTTTCGTCACGCATCACTTAGCCTTTGAAAGCAGATTTTATGGCGGTATGGCGATAAGCAAAACCGTATGGTTTATTTCGTCAAATGCTGATTGTATTCTACATGAAGAAAAAAAAAACTCGTCTACGACAACGGATCTAACATCCACCATCCTCTGTAACAATGAGAGGGGTCAGAGAAAGAGAGAGAGAGAGAGAGAGAGAGAGAGAGAGAGAGAGATTAGAGAGAGAGGGGGAGAGAGAGGTAGGGAGGGAGAGAGAGCAAGAGAGACACATTAGGAGAGGTCTCTCTCTCTCTCTGTTCTTCTCGCTTTCTTTTTCCTCCTCGAATACTTTTTTGCAACCTCCTTTCATCTTTGATTCTTTGTAATGCTGAGATGTCTGACAATGAGGATGGGTCCATGGACGGACCCATAACCAGTGCGGGGTGCATGCGGAAATGAAAGAAAAGCTTGTAGCGAGAAATCTGAGGAGAAACAAAAGAATTCTTGGCGATTGCCCTCTATCTTTCTCTCTTTTTCTCTCTCTCTCTCTTTCACTCTCTCCCTCTCTCTCTTTCTCTTTCACTTTCTTTCTCTTTCTCTCTCTCTCTCTCTCTCTCTCTTTCTCTCTCTTTCTCTGTTCTTCTTGCTTTCTTTCTCCTTCTCGGATTCTCTTATACTTTGAAGTCGAAACAGCAAAAAAATAATTCCAAATAACTACCCGCTATTGAAAAGATGTTTTTGTAAGTTCCTAACTTCAGAATTCCACTCAAACCTCCCAAATTATCATTGAATCTCTTTAATTCTCATGTCACAATTTATATTGTTATCTATTATAAATTTCGAGCGCGCTCGTCAGATCATTCAACTTTCTGTCTGCACATTATTTGACTGAATGGCGATAGGCAAAACCGGCTGCCCGTTTCTTCACATGCTTATTGCGTTCGATATAAAAAAAGTTCTTAAAACAGTTAATGCATCATTGACACCTGACTAACTCTTGCTCTTAAACCATTAAATTATGATGTAATTTCACTATTGATATTGCGAACTGCTCTTTTCGACAGTTAACTCTAATTACATTATCCTAACATTATTGTTGAAGCTATTAAATTATTCAGTCGTAAATTGCAATATAAAAATCTTGGTTAAATTCCCGATTTCTTATCCTTTACTCTTTGCCAGGGCACACTTGGCGAGGTCAGCGATCGCTCGATGACCACAGCGCAGTTCAACAAGTTGCTGCAGCTTTTCCCTAAGTCCAACCTCGACACTCCTCCCTATCGCCAGTTGAAGAGACTGTCTTCTCAAGAGTACGGCGATGACCCCGTCCATCGAAAGGGCTACAAGTGCAAGCCCAGCTAGGACGCCCCAAAGGTGGGTGCACCCCGCTGCTCTCAGACCCAGTCAACTTGGCCCAAGTTGAAAGGCCTGTTGCGGTGGCTACAGAGCCCCCTCTTTCGTGTATATAAAGTGCAGTAGTTGATATAGGCTAACGATATTTTACGGGTTTGGCAAGCCCGCTATCTTCATATTTGTGCCCATCTCCGATTTCGTTTTAATTAATAACAGATTGAAGATGATGGCCGCTCACAAGGCTTCATCATCAAGCGCAAGCTTGCCAAGGCGCAGGATCAGAATCGGACGCTGCCGCAGTGGGCGCGCATGAAGACGGGCAATAAGGTGTTTTTTTTTACTCTTTATAAATAAAAAAAGAAATAGTTAATGTTGACCTGATTGGAAGATGGTGGTACCCTGTTTAAATCTTACTATATTCAAATGTAGATTATATTCAAGTGTGTGTTCTATTTCTTTCGGATTTTGAAACTCAAAATCTCTTTCTTCATGTTTCTTTCTAGAATTGTGTAATCGTAATCCTGATTGTAGATCAAGTACAACGCCAAGCGCCGTCATTGGCGTCGCGCCAAGCTGAAGCTCTAAGAAGGCTTCCTCTGTTGTTTGTTCGTCAGCCGCTCTCTTCTCTTCTTCTTTTCTCGCCTACTTTCTACTCTACCCTCATCAACCTATTGACTGTTGTCTCGTCTCTTCCCGAGTCAAGTCGAGCCTGACGACTCGGCCATTCTGGCTATTCGACTAGCAATATTTTACCTGCCAGCAACAACCTTTGCTCCCTGCTTCCACTTATTTACACACAAGAAAATAAAGCGTTGAGAACGCGTTTTGGCCATATCGTTGGGGTTGAAAGCGTTGAGAATGACGCTTTTAGAGGCGCCTCGGCCGACTATTTGGAAAGCGTAGACCCCCCAACGCTTTTCAGCTTTGCAAAGCGTTGATCGCAACGATTTTCAGCTTTGCAAAGCGTTGATCGCAACGCTTTTCATTGCAAAGCGTTGCGGAGTACGCTTCCCAAAATTATCTGCGATCGGCTTCTCTCTTCATTACCACTATCATTCGCACTTTCTCTCTCTCTCTCTCTCTCTCTCTCTCTCTTCACTGTCTCTCTCACTCTCTTTTACTTTCTCTTCACTGTCTCTCTCGTTCTCTCTCTCTCTCTGTCTCTCTCTTCACTGTCTCTCTCATTTAACAGGTTGTTAACTCTTCCACTTTGTCTAACATTCGTCGTGTTAATGATTTGGAAAAGAAAAAAAAAACATTTAGTCACATTAATGGAGATTGAAAGCTTTTCGGTTTTGGAAAGCGTTAGAAATACTCTGCGGCCGGAAAATCGTTTTCTGATAAGTATTGAAATCATATGACACACTAAATATGTATTTAATTTCGTGATATTTTTTGGTCTCCAACTCTTTTAGTTTTGTTTATATTGTTAATTTGACGTAGCTGAAACATGGACAGAGGGAGAAGAAAAGAGATGAGAGAGAAAGAGAGGCGAGAGAACGAAAGAGAGATGAGAGAGAGAAAGAAAGATGAGAGAGAGAGAGAAGAACATCTGTGCTCAAATGACCTGGGGGGGCCCTATCACTAGGTTATCCAATGCCGGGAGGTGCTTGGGTGGGTTGGTGGCCTGGTGGTTAACGTGGGAAAATTGCGAGCGGGGGGTGGTGGTTCGGGTCCGGTCAGGAGCGAAATGTCTTTCTCTCTCTCTCTGTCTACTTCTAGGTTCAAGCGACGACAACGACTCCCTACATTGTAACGGATAACAGGTTAGCTAATTAATCGACTTTTGCGAACTTTATTTTAGTTTTATTCTATTTAACTGTTGTTTTGGTCACAGAAGGGCCGAAAACAGTTAAATATGCTGTTCGCAAAAGTGAGATAATTAGCAAAACCTGATCCGGAGGATGGTGGAGGCAGAGACGATAGAAGAGAGAGATAGAGAGAGAGAGAGAGAGAGAGAGAGGGAGAGAGAGAGATAGAGAGAGAGAGAGTGATAAATGAGCGAGAATTAGGCGGTGGACGGTGCAGGTGCGATGATAAGACGAAAGCGTTAGTCTCAACGCTTTGCCCTCACCGAGGGCTTCTAACGCTTTCTTACCCAACGCTTTCAAACCAACGCTTTGAAATGACCCGATTCCTACGGTCCTAACCGTTAGGATTTTCTATGACGATTCAAACCGTAGCCAAAAGCGTAGTTTTCAACGCTTTCTTTTCTTGTGTGTATTGCTGTTGTTGATTGTGTTGTTTTGGAATAGGAATACAGATGTATGTTGATGGAGTGACTTGAATGGGGACATTTTAAAATAGTGAATGCAACTGGTGGGGACTAAGGAAAAGGGGATGACGACTTATTGGGTGCTCGAGAAAGAAGGGGGTAAGTATGTTACTGCAATGTATGGAGGTATGTATATTAACCGACCCTCTCTTCCTCCGACCAGCCTCGATTCAGAAGCGGGTTGTAGTTGTTAGAAGTTGCTGACCGAGCGTTTTAAGCGGGAAAGAGCGAATCGTCTGGCACCAATAATTCTCCTGCTGCTGTTTGTCTCTAGGAGGACAGCGCTGACATAAGCACTTGACCGATTGCTCCATATCCTCCGAGGAGTTAAAGATATTCAATCTTTTCTTTTGCTATCAGGAATTGCGCTTATTTAGGGCAGCCTGTGTCTGTTATCAGTTGAATAGTAAAACAAATCTGAGAACAAAACATAAATGAAGTAACTATGCATTGGAAACGAATGCATAGAAATTGCACTTGAACGAATTATTATTCGCGGCAACTGTACTTGATCCGTGGAATAGGTAATTGTGAATTAGTACAACCAACCATAAAAAAGGACACGGCTCTCGAGCGCAAGTTCAAACAGGCCATTTATTCCCTGCGTCAGGGTTAATTTTTCAAATGCAAATTTCTCACTCATTAAAATTTTTTCGACGTTCATGCTTCGGCATTGTTTTAGTTCAAGCAGTACAAGTCCATTACTTCCATCACCCACACATCGAAAAAATTGAGTTTTCAGCTACTTTAATTAACAAAAGTTAAATTTTGAAGAATAACAGAAAAAAACTGTGGAGAGGACAATTGCGCAGCAAGCCCTAACCTCCTTCAGTTTTAACATTTTCAGTTACTTCAAAAAACTAGCTATTTAATTTGATTTCTAGTTTAATTTATGTTTAAATCGACTCGTGCGTTTTGCAGAACGAGATAGCTTTATTTAGCTGGTTTTCGAGATTAATTCACACCATTTACTTTACTCTTTTCACACACGGATAGTCATTTTTAACATCGGTGTAAATTTTTTTAAATGAAAGAGAGGCAGGTTGAGAAGAAGAGAGAGACTCAGTTTTGCCTTAAATTATTTTTCTTTTCGTAACTTATAATTGCCTTAAAAAAATGATTTTTTTTTTCTCATTATCGTTCTGATTCTCCAAATTGACCTGTTAGTACAGCTGCTATAATAGCACTGTTTTCGCTCGGAAGAAGGCTCCGGCTCAGTTCGCAGTCTCAGCCAGAAGTTTCAAGTCTGTTTGAATCAGTTTCTTTAAAGGAACGCTTTTCGTATGAAACAAAATCAGAAGGCGAAGAAACGAGCCCGGCGGTTTTGCGTGTCGTATTATCTGCTGACGAAAAGTAAACGATTCAAGGAGGATTCCCCTGGTGCTAGTTACAGAGATATAAATATTTCATAATGTTATTTCTAGATGCCTGACCCAAAAATAATGCTATTAAAAATGTAATTAAAATTCATATAATATTTTACCCTTTCATTTTGGTACTCACTATTTTTTTCTGATTCTCCACTCGAGAAAAGCGTACATTTACATTCTTACGTGCTGGCCTTTCGTTGTTTTTGATTTTTTTTTTAAATATTTTTTTAGCTCTTGATTAAGAGAGCTTTGAGCGCAGCCTGCTCCGGAAAATTATTTTCGAATTCATCATAATCATTAAAAAAATCAAAAAATATTAACAAGATGTCTTCGGGATATGAACAGGCGACGATTTTGGAAAGTGTTCTTTAAAAAAAAGTTTGACAATGTCGACGGCCCTTTGAATGATGGATCAATTTTTTTGCTAAATCATTTGTGTATATAAAAAGAGAGAACATAGAAGGCGAGCAAAAAGATTTCTCAAAAAGTTTGCTGACTGATACGGATTTTTGAAAGTGCTCGGTGTTCTTGCTGCGTGGTTGGCTTCCAACCACGTAGCAATTTGAGTTCTCCCCTTTACTCAAAAGCACGAGATATCACTAAACGATTCTTTTATACAGTGTCGAATCAGCCAAATAAAACACATCAGATTTGACAAATAAATAACATTTGACAATTCAGATCTTTTTACAATTTCCAAACAAAAGTAATACGCTCACAAAATAAAAGAAATAAATAAATTTAAATAGTAAACTTTTGCTTGCTCCACCGTCTATAAAAAGCATAATTACTTGCTTCACTAAAAGCTAAATATGATATCTAATTATTTTCCACGTAGACCATCAGCAGATCACTCATTGTGTTGTCTTCAAATTATATGACTTAATGATGACATGAAAAACCACCAGGACGTTTCTTTCAATAGACAAGTAAAGCTAAATGTATTGGCTGTATCTCCGTAATTATGAATGAAAAACGAGTCACCGTAATATCGTCACTTGGACAATGACTTTCTTCGTCTTCACTCGGGAACCAATTCGGTGTCTCAGGAAGATTGATCTCAGAAAGAAGAATGTCACGTTAAATAACTTTGGTTTAAGTTTAGTTTTTTTTCATATAGAACACAATCAGTGGGGGAAGAAACTGGTCCGGTGGTTTTCCATGTCACCATTCAGCCATATAATCTGAAGACAAATTGTGAATGATGCATCGGCGCTCGGCTGATTGTGAGCTATTTGCTACTTCTATATTAGTATGTAGATTAATTCAGTTCTTTTTTAACAATCTTTTTCAGTATTCTTTAACATTGTTTAGTTCATGAGAGTGTTGCTATGTAATTTATGAATTTCCAAAATTCAAAACACGGCTCAGCCGGTTTTTAATGTCGCCATTTAGTCAAATACTTTGCTCACAAAAAGCATTCGATCCACTCCTCATCAGCAGTTTGTTTTGCAAATGATTATAGAATTCACGAAATATTAGTTCTTTTAATGCACATCTTACTCCTGTCTTCTTGAACATTGTTCAGGAACTGTGACATGCTGAAGAAAGGTGCAAGTGTCAGAATTTCAGTTTAATACTCAAGCTTGGGAGTTTCAGACAGATCAGATTCTCTTTCCTAATGCAAATATCCTAATGTTTGCTCGCTGCTGCATCGAGGGGTACTCTTGCACCCCATCTTGGAAGCATAGTACACTTCTGGGCGTTCGATATCTCGCGGGTACTTCTCAAACGGTCGCTACAGGATTAAGGAGATCGCGTGCAGTTCAGCATACGTCTCCACGCTCCGCACCTTTCATTCTCAAGTGCCATCGTTTAAGTGCCCTGAATTGTTTTTTCTCTCTCAATATTCAACTTCTTTTGATTAACCTTGCATATCTAATCAGGTAAAATATCTCATTTCTGTTGCACGGAAATGTGGAAAAATCAGGAGCCTTATCTGTGCACTTCTGATATGGCCACTCGGACTCTTTCATAGACTCTTCGTTTTCGCTCAGAAGCCGGCTACGGCTAAGTCCGCTTGAATGGGCTTATTTAACGTAATTCTTTTTCGTATGAAACAAAATTAGAAGGCGAAGAAAAGAGCCCGGCGGTTTTGCTTGTCGCCATAGAGACATATAATCTGCTGACAAAATATAAACGATTCCACGAGCTTTCGTTTGATGTAAGTTAGATATACATATATCATGATGTTATTTCTAGGTGTCAGAGCCAAAAAAATACTATTAAAATATAATTAATATTCATATAATGCACATCACTTTGCGCCATTCAATTGTTCAATTATTTTGGTTCTCATTATTGTTCTGAATCTCCACTCGAGAAAACATTTACATTCATTCTAATGCCATTTGAATTTCTCTTAAGAATATCCCGTTCGACAGCTTTTATTTCTAGTTTTTTTTTCGTATGGAACACTATCAGCATTTGACCAGGCGGACCAGGCGGTTTTACTTGCTGTCATATCATCTGCGAACAAATTATAGATGATTCATGGTTGGGTTGGGATCTTATATATCACGGGAAGAGTTCATTTAGACTGAAAGGATGCACAGAACCGGCTGGAGAGACGGACGACGAAAGAGTGAAAGACAAGGGAATAAGGATTCATACGACCGTCAAGAAGCGGAGATTGATTCGAACCCCCGTTGTTAGCTGTTTCGGTTGGCATTTAATCCACGCATGTATGCTGCTTTCATGGCTTGTCGTCCGATAAATCAACTTTTGTCAACTATTTTTTGTCTATTAATCTCTCTCTCCCCACTTCATCTTTCTCTCTCTCCCATTTTCAATCTCTCTCTCTCTCTATCTGACCTCTCTATCCTTGTTGTACAAGATGGTGTGGATGTTTGAACCGGTGACGAAGTAGTCGTCACTGTCGTTGGAGAGAGTTTTTTTAATGTGCAACACAATCAGCATTTCACTAACAATAATAAAGGCGGTTTTGACTCCCATAAGACATTCCTCTCTGCGTGCATTTATTTACGCTATTTTCAACAATTGTTTTTTTGTTGTCCAAGAAATCAAATCTGACTCGAGATTTTTTATTTTCTCGCTTTTAGTCTCTATCTCAAATGGTAAATGATGGGCCACAGCTTTTCGCTCTTAAATTGTTCAAGGAAGATTAGCAGCGCTTGGTGCTAGCCAAGAGAAGCTGCTTTCTTAGCCTTTTATCGGACAAATTATCTCTCTCCCAACTTTTTTCATCTCAGTCTTAATCTCTCCTTCATTGTTCTCTTTTCAATATTTGACATACACGGAAATTCACAAAACCCAGAAGCTATATATAGAGACCGCAGTAACCAAAGTATGACACAATGAACTCCGGGCCGGTTGCTACCGTACTATATACTAAAACACGGCCTGTGTAAATGCAGCTTAAAAAAAGCAAACACGACATTTTCTCTTATACTGATGCAGATTTCTTGGTTTTATTTTACTTTTACTGATGCAGATTCCTTTCTGTATAACTGCACAAAATTTGAGGGTGGTGCGGAGCAAGACTTTTTAGATATCATCAAAAGTGTATTGTTTAGCATATCAAGGGGATTTAACATTTTGAGCTGAAAACCTATTTTATATTTTCGTGGTCAACAGATTTCTTGATTTTATTTAAAGCTATGACCTTTCTGTATAACTGCACAAAATTTGAGGGTGGTGCGGAGCAAGACTTTTTAGATATCATCAAAAGTGTTTTGTTTACCATATCAAGGGGATTTCACATTTTGAGCTGAAAACCTATTTTATACTTTCGTGGTCAACAGATTTCTTGGTTTTATTTAAAGCTATGACCTTTCTGTATAACTGCACAAAATTTGAGGGTGGTGCGGAGCAAGACTTTTTAGATATCATCGAAACATTGCCGGCAACTGATGTGAGACTCCCCAAACAATTACTCTTTTTGCATTATCATGGGCCAACGAACAAAGGAGAGGAGAGAGATTTAAATATATTATATTTAAAAATAAAGATAAAAATGTTGCGCTAAACATAAAAAAGAAAGCATGCATCGTCTGTAACGATCATCTGACCGGCCAAACTTCATTTGACATAATGACATGCATCGGGAGGCATACTGTAGGCGTCCCATCCTCCACTGGAATAAGCATATTAAAAAAGACTTTCAATTACTTAATTTAAATTTTGTTTCGGTTTCTGATTACAGATTTGGGTTTCTCGTCACCGAATACCCCCAGAAAGATCATTAGTTTACATTGCACTGCTATTTAAAAAAATCATCTGCGGTCTCTAGCTATATATCTGAATTTGTGTGGAAATTGTAGATTGGAAATTGTAAATATGTAGATAATTGTCCTAACATGGAATTTTTTTTTATAAAGTTTATTTTATCTATTTGAACTTCACAGAAAAGTGTCTGAGAAGAACCAGTAATTGGCGCAGATTGCAGCAATCCATTGGACGTTCGACGTCTCCAGGGGTACTGCTCAGAAGTGCACGCACTCTCTCGCTGCACAGGGAGAGCGCGTGTAGTTCGGCCAAAGTCGCCACGTTGCGCCGCTTTCTTATGTGCTAGCCTTTCGTTGTTTTTTTTTTTTTTAAATATTTTTTAACTCTTGATTAATATTCCTACACAAATAAAAGTTAACATATAAGCACGGTAATAAAAAAAACGCAATAAGCTTACAATTAAAATGTGATGGTGATATTGCCCACTCGGACTCCCATTATTGATTTTCTTTCTTTTCACCCACAATCAGGACCCACTTCGCATCAATTCTCAGGAAGTCAGGAAAATATCTCATTTGAAAAAAATCTGTCATTAAAAAAAGTAAATAGAACACAGTCAGCATTTGACGAAACTGGCCAGGCGGTTTTGCATGTCATCATTATATTCATATAATCTGCAGACAAAAGGATGAGTACAATCGTACGGCCGTTTTGGTTCCAATTAAATAAATATCGTGGTTAGACATGAAAATAACACTGGGTATTTAAATTCTGTAAATATCGATTGATATTGTGCAGAATTTAAATTCCTAGAGGATGACCACCGCAAGAAATGGCAAGACTTTCAAAAGTCCATGTCAGACTACAATTTCTTCTTCAATCCTTTCCCTTTTTATTTGAAGAAATGAGTTAACCGTTAGCTTGAAGATACTTTATTAATTTTTTTTAAGTTTACAAATACGTAATGTCGTTTTGCACAGATTAATTACGTAGTCGTTTAGAACATTGGTGTGCTTTAATTTTTAAAAAGGAATAGAAAGAGAGTGGCACAGTTGTGACCTAGCATTTTTTTTTCTTTCTTTTCCATCAGTTACTGAAGCCAGATAAATTAATTACTCTACTTTTTTCACCATTGTTCTGCTTCTAAACTAGAAAAAAGCATATCTACATTTTCATATTGATATCATTCCTATTTCTTTTAAAGTCGAATAAAAGATGCTCATAATGATCACGGCCATTCAGCCCCTAATAAATGCGGTCATCATGAAGCCTTGATCCATGGCTTCGGAGAAGTGGGCGGAGCTTGCAACTACGCAGCCAAAATCACACATTTTATGCGCAAAATCATGTTTTATGCGCGAAATCTCAAATGCGGGAAATTCAAAGCAAAGTTTCAAATTATTGATTCTGCTGCGTCCTGTTTGTTTCTCTGGATACCCCCCGTCAGATGTACAGTAACCTGGTGGGATAGAGCGTGCGGAAGGTCAACTTGACAAGTGACGCATTTGTCCGACCGCAAAGGGGCGGATAAAATGGCTGTCAGGATAATTGCTCAATAGTGCACTCTCTCTCTCTCATGCTGCAGGAGTCGGAAGAGATGGAGTAGTTCAGCACGAATCACGTTGATTTCTCATCTCTCTCTCTCTCTCTCTCTCTTTCAAGCTCACTTATAAAACGTATCAATCAGAATGCGAAGAAACGGGCCAGGCGGTTTTGCGTGTCGTCATTCTGTAATATAAGCAACATGCAAAGGAAAAGCGATGTTGCAGAAGAAACCGCGGAAGACACAACCAACTGGAAAAAAAACGCTATTCAATTTCTTTATCGCATTGACCGATGTGGGTAAATATGTAGTTACATCATAATACTTGGGGAAATATGGTCTAGGCCAAGCAATATAAATTAGGAATTATTAAAAAGAAAGAAAAAATAATAATACAAGAGAGCAGCGGTCCCGCGGGCCCCGGCCCCCGGGACCGGGGCCGAGCTCGGGAGCGGGGGCCGGGGCCGACTTCGGGGGCCCCTGGGGGCTGTGGATAATTAAATGAAGTTCACCCTCAGTTGAACAAATTATGAGCCAATTTATGATGAAATGTGAAACTAATTATTCAGTATGCGTTACATACAGTGCCGGTCAAAATTCTATTAACTTTTGGTTTTTCGAGCATAACTTCTTTCAAACTTAATGAAAGTTGATGAAATTTTCAGGGTTCCTCCTTTATGCTGTCAGATTGTTAGTAGCGACTACTAGGCGAGAAAAAAAATCAATAAGTCAAATCACCCGATGTGCACATTTAGGCGTGCTGAACAAAGTGGGTTGTTTCTTTGATATTCGGGTAGTTTTCATTTGATGCATGATTTTTCAGTATTCTAGAGAATCTCTGCGATTCCGTTTTGATCTAATCTCTATTTTTTACAATTTTTACATGATGCCTGCCCCCAATTCACGATCCATGCACTCGGCCTGAGATGCAGACGGTTCAGGAGGATAAAATCGATCATTTACTAATATACCTATTTCAATAATGATTTTATTATATTTGCAGGTCATCACTGAACTACCGTATTTTCTCTATTAGTACCCCCATTTATTAGAACCCCCCCTCTAATAGTACCCCCCTCTGATAAACCCATTGAAAAATAGAACCCCTCCCTCTAGTAGAACCCCCCCCCCCTCCAATAGTGCCCCCCCCCTAACAGCCTAATATCTCAGCTCGAGACGTATCTTTAAGGATCCTGGAGGCATGGGATGATCTCTCCAATGACCTGATTGCAAATTCAGTCAAAATATGTGGTAAAATGGATATTTCAGTGATGATTCCTATGAATTCGAGCTATGATTCTTCTTTTTTTGAGAAGAAAATGTTGTTATCAAACTTTTTGTGTCTCACATTGAAAAATAGTACCCCTCCCTCCAGTAGAACCCCTCCCTCCAATAGTGCCCCCCTCGCGCAAGGGTAATGAAAAATAGAACCCCCGGGGGTACTAATAGAGAGAATACGGTAATTTAGATGGTTATTTGAGCTGTAAAAATTAGGTGCTAACTATTTGTTCACACTCTGAACACCGCGGTCAACTTTGGTCCTCAGCCCAGACGCACTTATAGTGATGCTGTGCAGGGTTCCGTTTTCCAAAAGCGGTTTTGCCAATCTCAAATGATAGATCATAGGCCTTTATACCTTCGGAAGCCCTATTTCATCCCTGTCTTCATGAACCCACAAGATACAGTAGATCGTTTGAATGTACCCGTGGCATAGTAGTACAGTGTATTTGACAACGTTTGGTTCTAGATCAATCAGAACATTAAATTATATAATTGTTATTTAGACGCTTGCTGAACACTCGTCTGTACCGATTAATGTGATTTTTGATTCGATGTTAAGTTTTTCGGGATTACTTTTTTGTCTTGTAGGTCAACGTACTACTCCATGACTCGGGTACATTCAAACTATCTACTGTATCTTGTAGGTTCATGAAGACAGGGATGAAATATTGCTTCCGAAGGTATAAAAGCCTATGATCTGTCATTTGAGATTGGCAAAACCGCTTTTGGAAAACGGAACCCTGCACAGCATCACTATAAGTGCGTCTGGGCTGAGGACCAAAGTTGACCGCGGTGTTCAGAGTGTGCACAAATAGTTAGCACCTAATTTTTACAGCTCAAATAACCATCTAAATTAGTTCAGTGATGACCTGCAAATATAATAAAATCATTATTGAAATAGGTATATTAGTAAATGATCGATTTTATCCTCCTGAACCGTCTGTATCTCAGGCCGAGTGCATGGATCGTGAACTGGGGGCAGGCAACATGTAAAAACTTGTGAATAAATTGCGATTAAATCAAAACGGAATCGCAGAGATGCTGTAGAATACTGAAAAATCATGCATCAAATGAAAACTACCCGAATATCAAAGAAACAACCCACTTTGTTCAGCACGCCTAAATGTGCACCTCGGATGATTTGACTTATTGATTTTTTTCTCGTGTTGTAGTCGATCTATGAAATTATTATTCTGGTTCTAATAATCTGATAGCATAAACAAGCAACCCTGAAAATTCCATCAACTTTCATTAACTTTGAAAGAAATTATGCACAAAAAACCAAAAGTTAATAGAATTTTAACCGGCACTGTATGTATTGCACAAACGCATTTTCTCAATTTTTAATGAATTTTTCCCCCGACGAAAAATTTTTTAAGAAAATTTTTTTGCTTTGGGGTCGGGGCCTCCTTCGGGGCCGACCACTGGGGCCGAGCTCGGGGGCCGGGGCCTAACCTGGGGGCCGGGGCCGGGGCCGGATATTTTCGGCCCCCGGCCACCCCTGCAAGAGAGACAAAACAAAATGGGGGCATGAGATGTGATGATCAAGAGATATTTTGTTGAGTTACAACGTGGGTACAATACTTACGGTATAAAGAAAGAGAATTTGAGGAGACATACTTTTCTAGTAAAGAGTTCCAGAGGCCGGGAGATGGGAGGGGAGAGAACACCGTGGAATATCCATTGCGACAACGAGAAATACGAGGACATTTATGCCCGCAGCGAGACATTATTTACTACGCTTTATTCTCATCTGATTTACACGATAAAAAGACCGAAAGTTCGTTGCATCACTTATCGTTTGTCCGTTGATTATATGACAGCATGACAACACGCAAAACCGCCTAGACCGTTTCTTCGCAGGCTGATTTTCCACGTTGAAGAGTGCATTTACGGAAGGAACTCTGTTGCTGAACAATGTTAACTAAAACAGCGTTAAGTTGTGAATTTTAATCGATGCATATTTATAGATCTTTTGTCTTGAAAAAAACGCGTTGCAGTAGAAGAACTAATATTTTATGAATTTTAATAGAAGAACTTTTATAGTTCAGTCGTCTTGAAAATAAAACATAATTTACGTAGTTATTTGCCACAACAAAAATAATGATATTAAATTACCATGGTGGGGGCGAGTAATGCACACGAAACGTTATTCTTTTACCTCTAGATTTCTCTTATTCTCTTACAATCAGTAAAGTTCTCCTCGTAATCGGTGGGAGAGAAGGACACTGTGAGGTTGGGCACAGTTCGAGAGAGCAGAGAGGGAGAGAGAGAGAGAGAAAGCAGGTATGTATTTACTTGCTTTCTAGTTGGAATAAAAGATTTAAGGGACGGAATTGGAGTGGATTGAGTGGAATATTGAAGTGACAAATGAGAGATTATTTCTGTAGGATCCGGATTGGATTAAAAATCACTGTTTGCATTTGTTCTGGCAAATTTGTCTGTTTTTCGTAGACGGCACTGCTGTAAAAAATATTGCTTTTAAAATATTATTAAAACGTATGTATTATTAGTTCTTTTCTTCCATATCTTATTCCTTTTCCTTGAACACGGCTCAGCAGCAGTGACATGAGAATTTAAGGAATAATGTACGGAATTTAATTGGAATACCGTTGTTCTCAATTGCGATTTGATCAGAGTTCTCACATAGCGGGTCATTTTTTAACGTTTTATTTTACTGCTTTAACTTCAAAGAAAATTGTCCTACTGTGAAATCTCGTGGATCTTTTTAGAAAAGAAAAGAAATTAAATTTGTTCAATGGTTAGCAGCCTTTCTTTCAAACATCAATAAATTGTGCCCCATATCGATAAAGCCTTCATTTGCACAACCGGCGAGGGCAAGACTTTCAAAACTTACTATCAGTCAGCAACCCTTTTTCTACTTTCTTTTTTGATATAAACAAATGAGTTAGCATAGAATTGGGTGCTATCGTCCACAAACGGCCTTCAACATTGTCAAACGTTTTGCGAGATACATAAAACTCTTACATTTATCTTTTATTGATTAACTCTGTATACCTGCACAGATTAGCCTAAATGTAATAAATGTGAGATTTAGATTAGGAGAAACCAGTGGCATTATCAGTGAGGGCCACTCGATGTCCATGATTGACTTTTTTTCATTTTCACTCTCAGCAGTTCTCGATTTCATGTGGAGCACAATCAGCACTTGAAGAAACGGGCCAAGCGGTTTTGCACGTCGCCGTCCAGTCATACAATCTGAAGAGAGGGAGAGCGCGAATGTTTCGTGGATCTCGACATCCCACAATTTAATATCACTATTTCTGCAATTTGTGTTATGTATGGCAAATAAATACTTTCGTAATTGCCTTCAATGTTAGAGAGGGGATGGGAACTGCACGGAGTGCCTCCAGAGTGAAGACGAAGAAGAAAAGTCGATGAAGGCCTCCGAGTGGCTCCGCCGCAAAAGACCCTTTCCAAAATTTAGATTTAGGCCACACCTTTTGGTGTGAACCTCAAATATCGAAGGCCGCATAGATAATGATGAATATTAAAACTCTCGTCCACGACTATGAATGTCGACATCGGATCAAAAGTGCACACAATCGCGTACAACACGGAGGGAGCGGTCAGAGAAAGAGAGAGAAAGAGAGAGAAAGGGAGAGAGAAAGAGAAAAAAGAAAGAGAGAGAGATAGAGAGAGATAGAGAGATAGAGATTGAAAGAGAGCGAGAAAGAGAGAGAGAGAGAGAGAGAGAGAGAGAGAGAGAGAGAGAGAGTGTTAAGGAGCACGCCATATGGCCTCACCTGCGTATTAAAAGAAAGAAACAATATCAGAAAAAGTAGCCACTGACTAATGCGGAATTATGCATTTTTCTTTTTGTCTGAATGTCTTCCCTCGCAATTGTAAAGGTCTACAAATGCTCACCGTTATCTTGCTGCCAACCATGTGGAACTTGTTGAGATCTCAAGGACACGAGATCAACTTATTTGAGGTTGAAACAACAAAATAAAGCGTCTGATGTTGTTCAGTGAGATTAGAAATAACTTTAGAGAAAAGCTTCCCATCATATTGGACTTTCCTCTTTCTGTGCTGTTCCAAAAAAAAGATCTCAGAAAAGCTGATTTTAAACGGGACTTTCTTCTTCATGCTGATCATGAGATGGAACAGAGAATTACTGATACTTCCTAATTCATGTTTTACTGCTAATACATCTAGTTTTCTCTTTGTTGAGATATAGGGTTAATCAATTAAAGTAAAATTTATATTTTTAAAACAATAATTAAGAACACAGAAGCGCTAGCACGTTAGACAGTTGCGCAAATTGGTGACTTTCTCAAACTTTCTAGATGTATGTACATATGTTTTAGACAGATGAGAATAGATCCACGGTCATAAAACCATAGGTTAATTATTCCGTGTACTGCTCCTTTATCATTCTATTTAGTACTTATCTACCTTGTCGAATGGGCAAATAATGTAGTTTCATAGATATCATCAATCTGACGTGCTCTTGTGTTTGACATTCTCCTCCTTTTGGTCGCGTTAAATCTCACTTCGTTCGCTCCATCTCTCTCACTCTCTCTTTCTCTTACTCTCTGCTAGTTAGAAATGAGATTGCTTCTCCCTCACCGATTACGAGAATGTCCCGTCCTACTTCACAGAGGCCATGGCCGATTCGGGTGTGAGCCACACGTTTTGTTTTTTTTTGTCATCTCTGCTCCCTGAACGATTGCAGACATCAAAGGCCGCATAGGATGGCTTACCGGTCAACAATTAAACTTTCCGGCCCTCAATTATGGATTCGACTACGTATTTATAAAGTACAAAACTCACTTAATTTCAATTTCAATTTCCATTTCAACAGTCTCATCGAGACGTTCTACGTCGTCAAGAATGTTCTCTGGTAGTGTAAGTGTATGTGAGTAATAGTGTAATTCTAGTGTATATATATTTCTAGTGTGCACATATTTATACTGTATCTACGTCTCTCTTCCTTCTGTATAGTTCGTAGCTCGCTCCACTCGCTCCTCCCTCTCCCAGCTCCTCCCCTTTCTCTCATGTACTTAAGTGATAGATCTGACTCATCTAGAGGTCTTGCCCGGAGGCGGTCTGCCGACCGCCGTGTCTCCCCTATGGTCCCCCGTCCCATGGTCTCTCCTCTCTCCCTTCCCCCGGTGTCTCCCCCTTCAACGGTCCACCACGCCTCGGGCCCTCTCCACTCTTCCTCTGCTCCCCTCGACTCTCTCCCTCTCCGTTATCGACGTCGTCTCTATTGTTACCTGCCCTAAGCGATAAACGTGATCCTACTGTACGTGTGAGGCACCAGCATTTACTGTAGCAGAGGGCATTCTTGAGGCTTTCGTAGAGGAAGGAGCGGGCAAAGCAGGCTGACGACATTTTGGATTGCATATTTTTGGATATTTAAAGGAAAAGATGATGTTTGAAGAAACAATTCCCAATTCATTTCTGTGCTGGCTGGCGAAGGATAAAATCAATCGATGAATTTATTCCATATGAATCACTTATCGATTGTTTTTGCGCTTCTTTTCCATGGAGAAGCATCAGTCGACACAACGAATTGACGAAGCTTTCATGCTGATTGAAGATACATATTTCGATTTTAAAGATATCAAATCCTAAACATCCTCGCATCACCCTTCTCTACCATGGGTGAAACTGAAAACGCGCGCCTTCCTCAAACCTTCGGTATTCCACTCAAATTCAGTCTGTACATTGCTCCTTTTATTCGCCGAACTGTGTTAAATAAAATAGGACTAAACCATGTCATAAGACAACTAATAGTATATGATTCTCAATAATATTTTTAATATCAACACGAAGAAATTCAGGCTGAACAACACCGCTAATATTTTGCCTGCAGATTATATGACTCTATGACGACATGCAAAACCACCTGGTCCGTTTCGTCAAAAGCTGATTGCATTCCAAATTAAAAAAAGTTACTCAAACTCTCTAGCCTTTTCACACAATCTCTCTCTCTCTCTCTCTCTCTTCACAGGACTACGAGATGGCCTTTGTCTGCTCGGTCAGGCTGACTTTTGTTAAAGAAATTAATTTTCTTATTCAAAAATTTATTATTCTTATTATTGGATTCATATTTTAGGATATATGAAAGAAAAGTTGATGTTCAAAGGAAAAAAAATTCCAATTCTCTGCAGTGTTCACGAAGCATAAAGTCGATCGATGAAGTTATTCTCTATTAATCGATCATCGATTGGCTCGCACTGTTTTTCATTGGAGACGAATCAGTGGACACAGCTGATTTCAACGGTTCACTGCTTAGCGATTGGGGCGAAAGTTTACTTTAAGACAAATATATCTTTTTATTTTAAAGATAATGAAGCGGAAATGAGACATCGTCGCATGAGCCTTCTCTGCCATGGCTGCCGCTTCTTCTAACCTACGACGGTATTCCAATCGAATTCAGTCAATACATTGCTCCTTTTATTCGCCAACTGTTTTAAATATCTAAACAGTGTTATAGAAAAAAACATCAAATAGCATCAGTTATTTGCTCTTGTCGCACTGACGACAAAAAAAACTAATTGTAAGAAAACTGATATAGTAAGTAACCAGAGCTGGGCCCGGCCGGTCCTTGGACCGGGCCAGCCCGGCCCGGCCCGGTCCAAGGACCGGCCGGGCCCAAATTTCCAAGGCCCTCTAGGGCCGGGCCGGGCCCAACCTAGGGCACGGCCCTGAGCCCGATTGGGCCCGCTTTTCGAAAATGCGTCTGAGCCCCAACTCTCACGACTTGTACTTCAGTTGTATGCCATTCCTGCCTCAACTGCTGTTGCAGAACGCTCATTCTCTGACCTCCGTAACCTCATACATGAGAAACGTGAAAGTCTTTAACCGGAATCCGTCTTCAACTCTCTAATTATCCGCTCTCTCATGAATCTCGACTATTCAATCTAATCTCTTTTGATTATTTCATCCCGGTTAATATTAGTGTTGCAAATCGCTTGTAAAGCAGTGGAAGAGGAATTTTTTATTATTGTTTCTGGCAGTAATAAATGATGCTAATAAAAGGAAGAATTAGAAGTAGGAGGAATCTGATATGTTAAAAAAATCGGGCCGGAGCGGGCCGGGCCGGGCCGGCCGGGCCCAAAGTTCCAGGGCTCTAAATCTGCGGGCCGGGCCGGGCCAAGATTTTGGGCCTGAAGGGCCGGCCGGGCCCAAAAAGTTTGGGCCGGCGTGCAGCTCTGATTTATCGGAAGAGATGCCCAATCCTCATCATTCCTCTCTTGTGATCATAATATATGGCTGTATGACTGCAAGCAAATATCGCCTGTTGCATTTCGGCAATTGCTGTCAGTCGTGAACTCGTTAAAAATTATAAAGATTACTGTACACAAATCTGTCTCTCTCCTCTCCTTCTCCCGCTCTCTCTCTCTCTCTCTCTTGTCACATCCCTCTCTCTCACTCTCTCTCTCTATCTCTCTTTCTCTTTTTCTCTGACCTCTCCATCATTGTTGTACAGGATGGTGTAGACGTTTGATCCGGCGACGAAGTAATCGTCGTTGTCGAAGGCGAGAGTTTATTTTAATGTGGAGAACAAAATAAGCCAGGCGGTTTTGCCTTCCTCCATACAGTCATATGTTCTGCAGACATAAGGTAAACGATGTGACCTCGCTGCTGCCGACTATGCTATTTCCATATATAAAAATTATAAGCTGTAAAATATATTGATATTAAAATTCATGTTCTTTTATCGCACATCTTGGTCTCTATTATTACGCACAAATAGTACTACTATATTCTCCTATTTTTCTAGCCATTGAAGTGTGGTCTCTCCAAATCACACAAGTGCTACATAAATCGCATATGTATGTCTCACTCACAATCAGGCAAAAAGGCGCAAATTCAAATGTGAGTTTGTGGCTCCTTCAAAGATGAATTAATGAGTTAGATTGAATTAGAAGCATAAGAATACGCAAGTAACGAAGGGGCGTGCTCGTACAGTAGCGTGGAATAAGAGTGCATATTTAGGTTTTTCTTGTATATTTTCCTTCAAAGTAGACGAAAGTTAATGAAATTTTCAGGGTTGCTTCCTTATGTAGTTACGTTGCTAATATTTTATTATTGGTTTCATTGATCCATTAATGAGCAAGAAAAAACTCTCTCCCTCTCGCTCTCTCTCAAATCTCTCACTCCCTCTCCCTCCCTCCTTTTTGTACAGGAAGGTGTGGACATTTGATCCGGCGAAGAAGTACCCGCCGCTGTCGTAGCTTAGTGTTTTTTTTCATATAGAATACAATCAGCATTAAATAAGCCAGGCGGTTTTGAAAGTCGCCATACAATGATATACTCTGCAGGCAAGCGCTAAATGATACCAGAATTCCAAGTCGTCTTTGTTATTTCAATACATAATAAATAGTATGCTGTAAAAATGTTGATATTATACTTCACATAATACTTGTTCTTTTACCGCACTATTAAAGTAAGGTGACTTCTGGATCAAACTTATCGGATTGCTCTCGCTCCAGTTACCTAAAATAAAACCGAGCGCCCACTAAAACCACGTGAGTTCTGAATACAAATTCTAACAACTTACTAGAAATTTCCTGAATATTTCTCTTGCCCTGTTGACCCCGCCCCCCTTGCTAAAGTGGTTTTCCTGGCGGGGGGGGGGGGGGAAGCCTACTACGGTTGGTTGTGATGAGCAAGCTGGCAATTACGCCATGCTGCCATATCCCGTCTGTGTGTGCAGGCATAGGAAAGAGAAGATACACCTTTTTTTTCTTAAATGAAGCAATTAAGGAGGTAACCCAAAAGATCAACGGAATATCCATAATCAATCATAAATCTTGTTTTCAAAATAATTTATCAATATACATATGTACTTTATGGTTCTGAGTGGTCAGAACAAAGAATTGTTCCATGGCAACGCCTAATTGTTCCATAGCTGTGAACACTTAAAGGAGCATGACACTCAACCATAGTCTACATATTTGAATGTGTCTGATCATTCGTCTCTCTAAACGACATTCAAGCAAAAAGGCGCGAATTCAAAGGTGAGTTTTTGGGCCCCTTTAATTGTTGCGTGGCGATGTTCGCGTCGAAACTGTCGTTCGGGAATTGCAAACAAATCAGATTCTCATTGTCAGAAAGGTGATTATTTAAATGATATAATTTATATAAAATTAATTAAAAATTGTTTGATGAGAATAAAATAAAATAACTTGAAAGTATTTTTTTCGAGCTCTCCGTGAAAAACTGGTACAGAAAAAGTAAGTTTCATCGATATTTCATCCACAAGCAATTGTAGAGATGTCCCACGTCCGTATGACCTGAGAGCATTATAAGAAAAAAATTGTTGTAACAATTTTTGAGAAAATTTTCCGATATCATCCTCTCTTGTACATATGTACTTCCCTTTCTTCTAGGCTCTACACTGTTTGGGGTGGCAACCAAACAAGTCCGGTAATATGTGTTTCAATATCTATTTGAGTTTATTGACAAGTTTATTATACAAAGAACGTGTAAAACGTTGATGATTGACTATGGCTTCTTTTATTGTCACGTCAGAAGTACTAATCAGTATTGAATAAAAAAGTATTAAAATGGACAATATCTAAAAATGTCGTATTCTTTGTCATTCTCGTTCGAATATATTTTTTTGTCTAGTCCTTTTTCTCCTGTTCATCAACGGTACTTTAATTCATTTCATTAGGCTAACAATTGGAAGGAATTTGCACATATATATATGTACATATATGTATGTACATTGCGGCCGAAAAAGAGAGGAACATAGTAGGGTATAAATATAAATTCAGGAATTATAACGACGAAAGGTCTTTTTATTACTGATAATATGGCACAAGTCATAAAAATTTATAGATCAAATTTTCAAGGGAAAAGGATCGTGATGTGGAGATGGCGGATGAAAGTTCTGCCGAACGGAAAGGGACAGGGAGTAGGAGAGAGACAGTGAGAGAAGCAGGCAGAGACATAGAGAGGGAAAGAAAAAAACAAGAAAGGGTAGAGTGAGGGACAAATCACTAAGCAGAGAGAGAGAGAGAGAGAGAGTGATAGACGGTGGGATTTTTTTTCTTACTTTAAAATTATACTTTTATTATATAATTTCTAAATATATCAAACATACTATACATTATATTCCATAGTAAGTTATATTTATACATATGTGTTATGCAATATTTTTGTGCATTATGCCCAGTATATGTATATGCATTATATATTTAATATTTAATGTAAATTTTACGTGTAATTTTCATATTAGAGCCAAAATATTGTGTGAAGGAGCATTTTGGATGTAAATTCGCCAAAGCATACAGTGGCACAGCGGAGAATGCTCTTGAGATCCTCGTCCAGCGTTTCCTTCTCTTCTCCATTTCAGGACTCTTTCCAAGTTTTTCTATACCCTTCGCATCCTTCTTCGGCTGGCTTCTTCTCATTCTTTGGTTTCTTCGGCTCCTTTGCAGACTTGGGCGACTTGGCCTTTCCATCGTCCTTCTTCTTCTTCTTCGATTCTTTTCCGGCATCGAAATGGGGAGCCGCCACGAGCTGGACGCCTGAGGTAGATGTGTTATAAACAATTTTATTTATTTATTAAAAAAAATTCAAATTCTAAGATATTGTATTTAACATAACAATATGAAACAATAAATTCCTTTGAACAATTTTGGCATTACAATTTATCTTTTTTTTATTTGTGCAGTTAAAATACTGACGATTACGGCATTCCGAGTTTGCAAGCTGATCGAAGCTCTGCAACAAAAAAGCGAATGAGAGAAAGTTCAAGAAGGTTCTATCAGAACGTTATACAAAACGTTCTGATAGATTCTTTTTTTTCTACAAAAAAAGAAATTGAAAAATATCGTCTTGGTTTTTCATTTATTATTTGTTAGGAACAACGACCAACTGAAATACGAAAGGGAGAGCGAAATGGAATTATAGAAAGCGAGAACGAGAGAATGCGAAGAACCGACCATACCGCGTGCGAGGATGCGTACAGCAATTGTATTCGTCTTCTCCTTGAGAGTAATTTGATTATCGAATATACATAAGTATATTGCGAAATTGTGAAATTCAAAATTGCATTAAAAAATTACAAATATCTTACTTAGAATATTTCAGTTCAAAAAGGAAAAATTTGCACAGTTTCGCTGCCAAGATATCGCATGAACAATCCCCCAGGTAACCTTGAATTCGACATAAATGCCGATATGAACGTTGCTTCCCTGTATCCCGTGGAAAAGTTCGAGAAAAGCGGATCGTTTATTTTCGAAATTAAATATTCAACTACACCTTTTCGAAGTCGACCCTTTCGAAGTCTATCCTTTCGGAGTCGACTCTTTCGGAGTCGACACTTTCGGAGCCGACTTTTTCGGAGTCGACCCTTTCGGAGTCGACCCTTTCGGAGTCGACCCTTTCGGAGCCGACTCTTTCGGAGTCGACCTTTTCAAAGTCGACCCTTTCAGAGAAGACCCTTTCGGAGTATACCTTTTCGGAGTCGACCTTTTCGGAGTCGACCCTTTCGGAGCCGACTCTTTCGGAGTCGACTCTTTCGGAGCCGACTCTTTCGGAGTCGACCCTTTCGGAGTCGACCCTTTCGGAGCCGACTTTTTCGGAGTCGACCCTTTCGGAGCCGACTCTTTCGGAGTCGACCCTTTCGGAGTCGATCTTTTCGGAGCCGACTCTTTCGGAGTCGACTCTTTCGGAGTCGACTCTTTCGGAGTCGACCCTTTCGGAGTCGACCCTTTCGGAGTCGACCTTTTCGGAGCCGACTCTTTCGGAGTCGACCCTTTCGGAGTCGATCTTTTCGGAGCCGACTCTTTCGGAGTCGACTCTTTCGGAGTCGACCCTTTCGGAGTCGACCCTTTTGGAGTCGACCCTTTCGGAGCCGACTCTTTCGGAGTCGACCCTTTCGGAGTCGACCCTTTCGGAGTCGACCCTTTCGGAGTCGACCCTTTCGGAGCCGACTCTTTCGGAGTCGACTTTTTCAAAGTCGACCCTTTCAGAGAAGACCCTTTCGGAGTATACCTTTTCGGAGTCGACCTTTTCGGAGTCGACCCTTTCGGAGCCGACTCTTTCGGAGTCGACCCTTTCGGAGCCGACTCTTTCGGAGTCGACCCTTTCGGAGTCGACCCTTTCGGAGCCGACTTTTTCGGAGTCGACCCTTTCGGAGCCGACTCTTTCGGAGTCGACCCTTTCGGAGTCGATCTTTTCGGAGCCGACTCTTTCGGAGTCGACTCTTTCGAAGTCGACCCTTTCGGAGTCGACCCTTTCGGAGTCGACCTTTTCGGAGCCGACTCTTTCGGAGTCGACCCTTTCGGAGTCGACTCTTTCGGTGTCGAACCTTTCGGAGTCGACCCTTACGGAGTCAACTCTTTCGGAGTCGACCCGTTTAGAGTCGACCTCCATCCCCTCTGCTACAGTCGAGCTCGCTGCATCAATAAGAAGGTATTAAGTTTATGATCACTTTACCATTTGAAATTTTCTATAAGAAAGCGACTATCGAACGCCTGCTATTCGTAACCGTTGAATACCAACTATAACAAATATTGACTCACAATCAGTACGATTTCAATGCATTAAAAAGGAAATTTTTAATAAAAAAAACTGTGATCGCGCTTCACTAAATCTCATGTGCGACTATCTCGTTATTGTGTGTCTCCGTCTATAAATAAGCATAATTATTTACTTCACTAAACGTTATAAATGTAGATACGATACCTAATTATGTGGCGCACCTATAGCCCTTCCATCATTTATTGTTTTGTCTTTAAATTATATTACTTAAACTTGACATCAAAACCACCGGTACGTTTCTTCCAATTGCTAATTGTGTTCCCTATGAGAAGAACATCTTTAAAGAAAGGTTTTTTTTCAAACGGGATGTGTACTAAGGATGTACATGAGATCGAGAATGATACTGTACATGATTCTCAGCGGAATGTGGAAAGATGTGCTAATCAGATACATTTTGCCAGCAGCAGATTATTTGACTGCATGGCAACATGTAAAGGCACTGCACAGTTTCGTCAAATGGCTGATTATGACAATGCTGAAGAGGTAGGATTTTTACTTTAAAAATCATTGTTTTTGAGAGGTATCAAACCAAGATTTTCACATGGTGTACTCCTTTTTTAACATGACGGGTTCCAATGCTCGAAATGGACCCTCAAACCAAGTTATTGCCAAATGACTTTTATAATGACGATTTCAGAAAAATTAAGTTACTATGATCTTTTTTGTGCCCCATTAGATAAGGAGTCGAATCGAACAAATGTTTCAAAATTAAGACTGGTCGCTATTGATCGAACACTCCTGCATCCCCATCGAGGCTGCGAGAAACAAGAGGAAATTTGCGTAAGCAATTTATTGTATATTTTCATCGGATTGAAACGAAAAAAAAAGAACTTCTCGAGGAATAGAGATTTGTGCATATAAAAAGCACTCAAATAAATGCGTAGCTGCTGAACAAATATTGCTTTATGTGGATCAACTTGTAAAAGAAAATTCCACTCTAATCTTTCTCTTCACATTACCAGTTATTGAACAGTGCTTAACAAAATAGACCAAGATTTGCGATAAAAGAATATGAATTTTAATATCAATGTTTTTCAATTTATTATTAATTATGTATGGAAATAACATACCCCTTTAAAAGCTGGTCACATCGTTTACCTTTTGTCTGCCAAATAAATAACTGCATGGCGGAAGGCAAAACCGCCTGGCTGATTTTGTTCCACATTAATAAAAACTCTCGGAGAGAGAAAGAGAAAGCGGAAGAGGGAGAGGAGAGAGAGGTGGGGAGGAAAGAGAGAGATTAGAGAGAGAGAGAGAAAGAGTGAGAAACATGAGGAGGGGAGAGAGAGTAAGACCGAAATGAACATTTAAAAAAGTAGAGAGAAAGTTGATTTATCGGACGAAAAGCAGCATAAATAAGTGGATTAAATGCCAACCGAAAAAGCTAAAAACTGGTATCCAAATCAAATGCCGCCCGCTTCTTGTCGGTCAGATGAATTGCTATGTCCTTGTCTTTCACTCTTTCGTCGCCCCTCTCTCCAGTTATAAAAGACAATCTCGCATCATCTACAATCTGTTCGCAGATAATATGACTGCATGGCGGCAGGCAAAACCGCCTGACCCGTCTGGTCAAACGCTGATAGAAAGTTCCATATGAAAAAAAAACTATAACAATAGTGAGAACCAAAATAATAATTTGCTTTTGCGCTTTTATGTTTGATGAAAATAGGAAAAAATTTAAGGCAAAGTTGAGTCTCTGTCTCTCTCGGATGATCTATGTACATATGTATGTATGTACAGTCCCGCCCAGGATCTTGGTACCAAGGATGCGTCGGACGCATCGGACGCATCCAAATGCATCCTCGTTAATAACTATTTTCCTAGGAAAGACTAAAATATTTTAACTTGTACATTAGTTTGCTTATAGAGAACGGATGCTACTGATAAAAAATCGATAATTTCTAATCATTTGATAAGAAGTTATCAGTTTTTGCTTATAAAAAATTTAATTTCTTATATTTTTCAATGAATTTTCTCCTGTACCATTATTTTGTCTCTACCCACATCCCCAAATAATAAAATTACAGATTATATCATTGGTAACAGAAAACCTTATCATTCATGTTCATTAGCTGAGAAGATTCGCCTAACGATTCTGAATCTAACTACGTAATCAGTTTTTCAAAATAAAGTGCAGGCTAACAATATATTTTTGATTGTGTGTATTTGCATTAATTTCTTCAGAAAGAACAGGGCAGGGAGGCTTCACAGGCAGAGCGGGCGGGGCCTAACCCTTTTTTTCTCTGCCTGCGCTATTTCGCTACCTCAAACTTGGGTAATTAAACCGGGGACGAAAAGAGCGCCCGTTACCTTTCTAAGGTTCAATGATAGTGCAGCAACCTAGATTTGAAGCATCATACCGGGCCAAAATTTTGACAAATTCCAAGGCAATGGGGAATCCTGAAGAAAGTAATGCAAACACACACAATCAAAAATATAGTGTAAGCCGGCCCTTTATTTTGAAAACCTGATTACGTAGTTAGATTCAGAATCGTTTGGCGAATCTTCTCACCTAATGAACATGAGTGATAAGGTCTGATTTATCGATTTCCGTTATTAATGATACAATCTCTAATTTTATTATTTGGGGATGTGGGTAGAGACAAAATAATGGTACAGGAGAAATTTCATTGAAAAATATAAGAAATTAAATTTTTTATAAGCAAAAACTGATAACTTCTTATCAAATGATTAGAAATTATCGATTTTTTATCAGTAGCATCCGTTCTCTATAAGCAAACTAATGTACAAGTTAAAATATTTTAGTCTTTCCTAGGAAAATAGTTATTAACGAGGATGCATTTGGATGCGTCCGATGCGTCCGACGCATCCTTGGTACCAAGATCCTGGGCGGGACTGTATGTATGTATGTATGCTAACTCATTAGCGTATATAAAATTGTAGAAAACATTTCTGACTACGGATTTTTGAACGGGTTTCCACGCTATTGCGAAGCTCTGGAAATTCTCGGTGGGTTGCTCTCTCTCTGCTTCCGTCACTCTCCCTACATATCTGTCTGACTGTCTCTGTCTCTCTCTTTCCTCTCTCTCTCTCTCTCTATCTCTAAAGGGCCATGTTCAACGAGTGTATTTTTTTTAAATATCTTTAGTTGATGAACAGATAAAAATAAATGTATAAACTGTAAGACGTAGCTTAGGCAAAACCAGTAACTTAACAGTTATGGCCACTGAGTTCATGTAATCACACCAGTCATAAGATTTGCAGAAAAAAAATTAATGATACAAAGTGTGACAACAAGCGATTCCCTAGTTAAAAGACGATACACGCTTGAAGGAGGAGGTATAAGAAATGGAGGAGAAGAGGACAGTTAATGTGTTACTCGCACTCTCTCTCTCTCTCTCTCGCTCTCTTTCTCTCTCTCTCTCCCTTTCCCTCTCTTGCCCCTCTCTCTTTCTCTCACTCTCTCTCTCTCTCTCTCTCTTTCTCTCTATCAGCTAGAAATGACATTGTTTCAGTCAATTCGCCAACCTTCCACTGTCCTTCTCCCTCATCGATAACGAGGATGTTCCGTCCTATGTACTTCACAGAGGGCATGGCCGATTCGGGCGTGAGCCACACGTTCAAAGTTCATCTCTGCTCCCCGAACGTTTGACGATATCGAAGACCGATTGGATGATGGTTCCAATTCCATGCTAACTCATTTACGTGTACAAACTGATATTACATGAATTTTAATAGTAGAATTTTAATATGTAGCTCTGCCGTCTAGAAAAAAACATATGTCTTTATTTGCAACACAAAACACTATGATATTTAATTGGCAAGGACAACACACTGACGCATCATTTATCATTTGTTTGTAGATTATAATAGTGTTTGGCGACATGCAAAACTGCCTGGCTCACACAGAAAACAATTTTGTAGTTTTGGCCGCGAGCAGAAAAACGCCCAGGACATTTTGTAGTTTTGGCGTTTTCGACCCCCCCAAAACTACAAAATGGGGTATCGCGGTCATTTTGTAGTTTTGCGCACCATGACATGCAGCGTGTTTTCAAAAAAATGCATTTTGCAATACATATTCCTCAATATCTTTGCCATCGTTTGTTTCTTTGGCTTTCTTTTCATTTGCCTGAGTCATCTGCATCAATATGCTCAAAAATGGCTGGGTTTTCTCACTATTATCCCCTGCTCCCTCTGTTCTTCTCTGTGTTTTTGAAAGAATAGACATGCGACAGCTCAGATGTTGAGAGAATTATGGATTTATGGGCTCTGATCATTTATCTTCGATGATATGTATGTTTTAATGCGGCAAGGCAAATGAGGTAATGTTAAAGAAATTGCATTACTAAAGAGCCTAGTATACTAGGCTATAGCCTTATCAGTGCGGGTGTGATATGGGCACTCGGAATCCTTTATTGACATTCTTCTTCGTCTTCACTTTCAAGTCTCTCTGTGCAGTTCTCGATAGAAAAATAGCGTCGCATTTGAAGCTTTCTGTAAACTTTTTTTTTTCATATTGGACGCAATCGGCATTTGACATGACTGGCCAGGCGGTGTGCCATCATACAGTCATATAATCTGCAGACAAAATATTAGTATAACTTCATCTAACCGCTGTACAATAAGAATATTTATGT
Organism: Allodiplogaster sudhausi; assembly: GCA_945643635.1. NCBI lineage: Eukaryota > Metazoa > Nematoda > Chromadorea > Rhabditida > Diplogasteridae > Allodiplogaster > Allodiplogaster sudhausi. Next base: position 2,370,928 of record CALZFC010000006.1, read on the forward strand.
TCTAATACTAAATTCATTTTTTTTTTGCATATTTTAGTTATGACATTGTTCAGCGAATAAAATGAACCATGTTTTGATTGAATTTGAGTTAAAATTGTAGATCGGAAATTTCAAACATGTAGATAATTGGTTTTACAAAGTCTATTTTATCTGTTTGAACTTCACAGAAAAGTATCTGAGGAGAACGAGTAATTGGTACAGATTACAGCACCCCATTGGACGTTCGACGTCTTCAGGGGTACTTCTCATGGTGCACGCGCTCTCTCGCTGCAGGAGCAGGGAGAGCGCGTGTAGTTCGGCTGGAGTCGCCATGTTGTGCAGCTTTCTTACGTGCTAGCTTATCGTTGTTTTTAATTTATTTTTTTATTTTTTTTAAGCTCTTGATTAATATACCTACATAGATAAAAAATAAATGTATAAGCTGTAACACGGAAAAAATACCAATAACCTTACAATTAAAAGTGAGGGTGATATTGCTCACTCGGACTCCATTATTGATTTTCTTTCTCTTCACCCACAATCAGGAACCACTCCGCAGTAATTCTCGATGTCGGTAAAATATTCCATTTGAAAAATTCTGTAATTACAAAAACAAAAGTAAATAAAACACGGTCATTATTTATGAAACGGGCCAGGCGGTTTTGCATGTCATCATTGCATTCATATAATCTGCAGACAAAAGGATGAATGATGTATAGTACGACGGTGGTGATTCTAATTAAATATCGTGGTTAGTCGTAAAATGGTTACTATTTAAATTCTGCACATATCGATTGATGGAGGACCACTGAAAGGAATGGAAAGACATTCAAAAGTCCATGTCAGACTTCAATTTCTTCTTCAATCCTATCCCTTTTTATATGAAGAAATGAGTTAACGTTGGCTTGAAGATACCATATAAATTTTTTTTAAGTTTACAAATACGTAATGTTGTTTTGCACAGATTAGATATATAGTTGTTTAGGACATTGGTATACTGCAATTTTCGAAAAGGAAGAGAAAGAGAATGGCTCAGTTGCGAGCTAGCATTTTTTTTTTCTTTCTTTTACATCATTTACTAAAACCAGATAAATTAATTACTCTACCTTTTTTCACCATTGTTCTGATTCTACACTCGAAAAAAGCATATTTACATTCATACAGATATCATTCGTATTTTTTAATGTCGAATAAAAGATGCTCAGAATTATTCTTTTTACAAGGTCTAGAAGCTGACCATGCGATGCATCACAGAACTGCACCTGCTCTCGCTGCAGTAGAAGAGGGGTGCGCGTGCAGTTCATCGCGTTCATTTCTTTTACTTATAAATTTTACTTTTGTTAATTAACCCTGTATATCAACACAGGTAATCCTAAATGAATTAGCGCCCGAGGGAATTGCTCAAAAGTGCCCTCTCTCTCATGCTGCAGGAGCCGGCAGAAATGGTGAAGTTCAGCACGAATCACGTAGAATTATTCCATGGCTGTGTGGCTGCAGGCAACCAGCCATGGAATAATTAACAGCAATATTAAAACTCCTAAACAGCAAACTGCGACTCGACATTTCTGATGTGCACGCAGATCTTAAATAATTATATAAAACTGACTACGCAAGGTCGACGACCGATCGTCTTGCTCCTTGTCTGCTGATTATATGACTGTATGGCGGTATTCAAAACCGCATGGTCTCGTATAGATAAGAGAATGTCATGTTTGAAAAAGCCTAAAACTGAACGAATTTGATGCAACACAGTAATTAGGGAAGACCTGTGAGGGTGAAATTGCCACTCGATCCCGCTCATTAACCATAAACTGTTAAAAGATCCGATTTGTCAAATAGCAAGTGATTATATAGATTTTATTTTTTTATATTTCGCCTTTGAATAAAACCATCGCTTCGTGGTATCCTTAGCTTTTGAGTAAAGAATGAAACAGAATCAGCTATTTCATGACACGGCCCGGTGGTTTTGGATGCCAGCTTTAAGTCATATAATTTGTAGACATGACGGTGAATGATTCTTCGAAACGCGTGTGCGCTGCATAATTAGTTTTTCAAATCTGGTATATTGTGAAGCGAAAAAGCATGTTTTCTTATAGACGGCAGAGCAATAAAAAGTTTACTATAGAAATTCGTTGTTCTTATATTTTGTGAGTGTAATACTTTGGTTCATAAATTGTAAAAAGATCCGACTTGTCAAATAGCAGCCGCACATGTAATCTTGGTCAAAGTAGCTTTGAGCGGTCGACGAACATGATTAAGAGCGCTCAGCGCTCGTTGTTCTATCCCCGAACTTCGTCGCAGCTTCCCAAAAATTCTAACACACACATTTCCAGCCAATATAATCGTGATTTTGATGATAGAAAAGGACAGCTATTTGATCTATTAATTTGTATGAGTTGTTTTTGTTCAAGTTGCAGTTTGGAATGGCTTTCTTTTTCTTTCCACCCGCTGGCAACAACCATCGCCATCCCAATCTCCAATATGAGCGTCAACATCATATCGCATTCTGCTTGGCAAATGAAGGACTCTTCGAGAGACGATATCGACTCTCGCCTGGAAACATCGATGTACTTGTCGGTCTCCATGGACAACACCTCAACCGGAACATGCAGGGCGAATGGACCATTTCCCTGAGAACCAAGTAACTGAGCAAAGTAGCATAAAATGGTGTGGTATTCAGCAAAGTTGTAGGCTCTCCTCGGCCTCCGCTACATCCTCACGAATGCGCCGTTCATCGTGTTGAGTGATGCCTTTGGCTTTTGTGAGTCCACGGCAGGAAACTGTCTGTGGCGCTTCATCGATGGAGTTCTCGCCCTGCGAGATAGATACATCCGCTTCCCCGTGTCCTCGTTGGCATACTGTCGAGGCGCCGCCGATGCCTACAGCTGTAGAGGGCCCTTTAGTAGTTAGTTCTGCTCGTTAAGTAATAGGCGCAGTGTATAAAAGTCCCTCTTGAAGACGTCATCGGCATCATTGATGGCACGCTGATCCGGATCCGCGCGCCGCGTTCATCTACTGGGCAGTTCCGCTGCCGCAAGGGGTACCCGGCCATCAATCTCCTCCTCGCAGTTGATGCTTACGGCCGCATCGTCTTCGCCAATGCCAACTTACCTGGCAGTGCGCACGACTCCTTCATCCTCCGCCATTCCGCACTCGGCCAAGCCATTTCCTCGGGCTCGATTCCGCAGGGGTTCGTGCTACTTGGCGACAAAGGATTTGCGAATGGCCAGCACGTCGTGACTCCACTCCGAAATCCCCAGACCCCACAGGAGGAAGATTTTAACTCTGCCCACCGCACAACAAGAGTGCATGTAGAACAGGTCATCGGCATTCTTAAGAAAAGATTCGCTATCCTGCAGTCGGAGATAAGGATGGAGCCGGAACAGGCAGCCAAGACCATCATGGCATGTTGTGTCCTTCACAACATGGTCATCGAGCTGCGCACTGGTGGATGCGCCGTTGGAACGAACCGCGTTGAATGCCTCTTCCAGTCAACGGCGCCGACCCTCGAGCCCACATGATTGCCCACATTTAAGTCGCCTGTTATAAATAATATTGCATATTTTATGAGCTGTTTCTGAGAGAAAAGCAGCATGTCCATCTGAACGCATTGAACAAGACTACGGTAGTTGTATACCTACAGTAACCATGAGGAATGCTCCATGATTACTTGAACGATTGAAAAAGAAACAAAGTATTATTTATCAGTTAACACTGAAAACCCAACAAATGGTTAAAGCCATTAGAATAAACAAAAGTAACAAAAAACTGTTAACCTGTAAAGATTCTAATAATGCTCTGATTATATATGAATTAAAGAATAATAAAATCTAATCTCTCTGCGAAAAGAACACTCTGCTATAATCTTTCAGGAATAACAATTTAACAACGGAGCTACATCTCAAACGACCGAGTGGACAAAGTTCCACTTCGCTGTGGAACGGCAGGAGTGGTGAATGCTTTCACTTGCTGTCCACCATCCACTTGCTGTCCACCCAGAGGTGCTAACGGGCCCAAACATTTTGGGCCGGCCCTGCCCGTCGGGCCCAAGGACTCGGCCAGCCCGGCCCGATCCATTTCCGGGCCCTAGAATTTTGGCCCGTTTGAGCCCGATTTTCAAAAAAATTCTGGGATAAAAGTCCGAAAAATTATAAAGTGTTTTGAAGTTCAGAATTTTTCATGCTCGTGCTACGAACATTCATTTTAATATATAGAAGAAATACTTTTAGAGGGGAAAATGAACAAATGAAGAAAGTTTTTCACTTAACGATGCCACCAGTCGTCCTGACTGGGCGAAATTGTCTTCTTATCGGGCCCAATCGGGCCTGCGGGACGGCCAAACATTTCTCGGGCCCGGCCCGGCCCGGCCCCGGGCCCTGGAAAGTTGGGCCGGCCGGCCCTACGGGCCGGGCCGGGCCGGCCACTTTGCACCTCTGTGTCCACCATTCACTTGCTGTCCAGAGACACGCGCGAGAGTCATCTCGACCAGTTCATTCGTGTTGCGGATGAGCAGAGAGATGGCAGAGAACACCTCCTCCTGCTTCTTAGTTGTCGTCAGTTGCGCCTGAAATGCAGCATCTAAGTAAAGGACTAAAAAGTATTAAAAGTAACCAAAGGAACTTACTAAAGAAATAAAAAAAACACTAAAACAATTAATGATACCTGCAACACCTCTGCGTGCATGCAGAGGTGAAGCCTATGAACATGGCAGCCTATGAACCAAATTAATTGTAAGTTAGGACTGAAAAGTATTAAAACTTACTAAAGAAAGAATAAGTTGTTACAAAGAAAAGTAAAAACTGATAAGGAAAGATGAAAGAAATGGGTGTTACCTTCAAGACTTCTGCGTGCATGAGTCGAAGCTGTGAGTCGGTGAGTTGGTGACGGCTTGCCTGAAAAAATCAATAATCAGCATGAAAGTAATACAGAATATATAAAGTAAGGGCTATATGTACCTTCTTCTCATTGAAAGCAGGCAGAAGAACGCGGGGAGGAATGAAGTCATCATTGTCTACCTGAAAAAATGTAGTAATCATTCATTACAAATCACAATCACAAGGAATGGAATCCAAAAGAGCTACTGGGAAAGAGTGAGTCCTATTGACATCATAAATTGACTGCATTAAAAACAGAACCGACCTCATTTAAGGGGAGAACAGCCTTCTTAGCCCTCATACGCTGATGCTGAGAGTCCGTTAGTTGGCGGCGATTAAACTTTAAAAAAAAAGAATCATACGGTTAATCTTAACAGTATCGGATCTATCGACCTCTTTTTCAGATGGCAGTAGCGCGCGGGGAGAATGGAAGTGGTCGTTGTCATCCTTAAAAGATGGCGTGCTCAATCACTTATTAAATTCCTGTTCAATACTACCGTTATAAAAGGTAACAGACCTCACTTACAAAGATGACTTCCTTCTTGAAACTCGCCCGCTCCCGCTCTCGACTTTCGCCTGGCTCCTTTTTGGGACCACGATTCTTAAAGAAATCATAGAAAAATGTCCTAAAAGCCTTGCTAACGAAGACAAACCGGAAGAATTGCTTATTCGTTTCCGCCTCCAGGCTCGATTCCGCGGTATCCGGGAGTTTCGCCGTATACCGCCTCAAAGTCGACCGCCAGCTCGTTCAACTCTTCCTCCTCCACTTGAATCTCTTCTTCCTCTTGGCTGTCGTAACCACCACCCGTCGCATTCATATATCTAAACAGGCACAACTAGCAAGCATCAAAGTATATTCTTTTGCACAACTTCCTTTTCAGGAGTATCAGAATGCGATCGTGTGATCAGCTAAGATAGAAGGCGGTGCCAACCCACTTGGAGGTGAAGAATAACACATAAATGCATACCATGAGGGCATAACATCAAACGATCACAAGCAGTACAGTTCATTACCAGATTTTTCCCAGGCAATATTTACAAACACAGCGCTGGCTTGAAAAAACAAACAAAAATAATTAGGAACCTCGAACGCCTTGCACAATTGTTCCTTGCGAGCGAGGAGGCCTCCGTGATCACCTTCCTTATCTGATGGTCGGAGAATTCGCGGCTAGGAATGGACAGAATTCTGTTTTCCCCACAATTCTGTTAAACAAAATATGAGTAGAGCTAACTCGAATTCGACGCGAGCGAGGGCCAGCACTTCTTTTGTCGCCTTCCTTCTTCGGGAATTCGCCTCCGGATTGCGCGATCCGTTGTGCTCAATGAGTACATCGCGCCGCTCGAGGACTTCTTTGATGAGGAATCGTTTCTGCTCCCGAGTGACGTAGGTCGAGGCCATTCTCCAGTGACTGCCTCGAAAAAAAACCATAAATTAAAACAAGAACATCCCTAAAACACATATCCGAAAAGGCTGATACAAAGAATTTGGCGCCCAGCTTGATATTGTGGAATCCACAAAGCATCACCATTAGTCTTACACCAACCAATTAGTTAAGAAGTCTTAACAACTAAAATGCTCACTAGTAGAATAAACAACAACAAAAAACATACTAATGTTCAACTCTTCCAATTCAGCGTCGAAATTGCAACAAGAAAATGTTGAACGACACTAGTACGAAGGTTCGTTCATCATTTTTTTCAAAAAAGTTCGTCGACGATCAGAGAAGTAAGCTTTAACGTGGAACAATGGAGAGAAACAGACAAACATGCTCCCCCATTACTCCAAAAACTCTCCAACTTGTGCACACTATTTCTCCAGCGATAAACGTTCATCGCTGCTTCCATCGCTCAGCGCTGAGCGAAAATGTTAAACGCTCGAAAATGTAAGACGAACTCCCGTGTATAAGCATATAAATGTTCAACGATCTTTCATATCTGCGTTCATCTCTTGTTCATCTAACATTCGTCCATCTTCGATAAGATTACATGTGCGGCAGGTGATTATATAGGTTTTATTCAGTTATTTCGCCTTTGAATAAAAGCATCACTTCGTGATATCTTTTGCTTTTGAGTAAAGAAAAGAGCTCAGATTGCTCCGTGGATGGTTGCCAGCCCCGCAGCAAAACCCGCTTTCAAAAATCCGTATCTGTACTTCTTGAGAAATCTTTTGCTCGTCTTCTATATTCTCTCTTTTTATGCACACAAATGATTTAGCAAAGAATTTGAGCTCTCCTTCCAACGGCCGTCGGCATCGCTTTTTTTTTTACGAAATAAACAACATTTCTTACAAAATAGAAGACAGCTAGTCAGGGAGTCTCTGTGGCAATCACTGTTAACTCTCTCTCTCTCTCTCTCTCTCTCTCGCTCTCTCCTCTCTCTAATCTCTCTCCTTCTTTCCCTCTCTCCCGCTCTCTCTCTTTCTCTGACCTCTCTCTCCTTGTTGTACAGGATGGTGGGGACATTTGATCCGGCGATGAAGTAGTCGTCGCTCTCGACGGAGGGAGTTTTTTTTTTAATGTATAATAAATTCAGCATTTGACGAAATAAGTCAGGCGGTTTTGCCTGTCGTTATAGACTCATATAATCTACAGACAGATGGTAAATGATGATGGATAGACCATTTCTTAGGTAAATTGTCCCAAATATAGATAAAGCAGAAGCAATTAGCAGCGCTTGACGCTAGCCAAGAGAAGCTGCATTCTTAGCTTTTTATCCGATAAATACACTTTCTCAAAACTTTTTTTAAATTCATCTCTGTCTTAATCTCTCCTTCATTGTTTTCATTTCAATATTTGACATACACGGAAATTCACAAAAACCCAGAAGCCTTATCAGTGATATGGCCACTCGGACTCCATCGGAGACTTTCTTCTTCTTCTTCACTTTGCAGTCTCTCCGTGCCGTTCTCGATAGAAGAATGACATCACGTTTGGATGCGTTTCTGCAAAATTCTCTTTTTCATATGGAACGAGATGAGCATTTGATATGAGGGCCAGGCGGTTTTGCGTTTCACCATGCAGTCATATAATCTGCAGACAAATTCGCGTTCGTTTTCTTATGAGCTAGATGTAATATTTACATTCAATATATTATTGCAACACACATACTATTAGTTCTGTTATTGCATTTTAGTGTTAACATTGTTCAGCGAATAAAGGAAGAAATGTACTCACTGAATTTTAGTGTAATACCGTATTATTTTTATTTTTCTGTTTGAAGATCAATGAAAAGTGCCGTTTTCTGAGCTCTCGCGGATCTTTTGAATAAAGACGGGAAATCAAAGCATTACATGGTAGGCAGCCTTTGTTCCTCACATCAAAAAGACATGGAGACAAGTTGAACGCGTGGCTCGCGACCGAATTGGCCATTCTCTTACAATCAGTAAAGTGCTCCTCGTAATCTTTGGGGAGAAGGACACTATGAGGTTCGAGAGAGCAGAGAGGGAAAGAGAAAAAGCAGATTGCGGGAGAGATAACGAGAGAGAGAATGAGAGAGCGTGAGAGAGTTTTATCGTGTGGAGATCTGATCAGTGAAATCAGGCGCTTTCACATGACCTTGTCAGATTTGTAATCGTTTCCCTTTATTGTTTTTTTTTGTTAAATAGATACTTAACTTCAATAATTAAATCTGTATATCTAAAAAAGTAAAACTAAATTTATTAGCAGTTAGGAATGAAAAACGACTCACCGTAATCTCGCCATTTGGACATTGACTTTCTTCATCTTCACTCGGGAACTAATAGGTCTCTCAGAAAGGTTGATCTCATGGTCAGAAAAAAAGAATGTCACGCTAAATAACTTTGGTTTATGGTTTTTTTTTCATATAGATCACAATCAGTATGGGAAGAAACTGGTCCGGTGGTTTTCCATGTCGCCATTCAGTCATATAATCTGAAGACAAATGGTGAATGATGCTTCGGCGCTCTGATGATTGTGAGCTATTTGCTACTTCTATATTAGTATGTATGTATATTAGTTCAATTATTTTTTAACAATCTTATTTCAGTATTCTTTAACCCTATTTAGTTCCTGAGCGTGGAACCATTTAATTATGAATTTCAAAAATTCTAAATACGGTTCAGGCGATTTTTCATGTCGCCATTCAGTCAAATGCGATGTCGTCGACTAATGTTTATTTTCATATAGAATACAATCATCATTAAATAATCCAGGCGGTTTTACCAGTCGCCATGCATTCATGTAATCTGCAGGCCAAGGCTTAAATGATGAGACGGCTCTCTTGTGTTGCCAATATGTTGTTATTTCCATACGTAATAAATAATAAACTGTAAACATATTGATATAAAAATCCATATAAGTTCTTTTGTAGTACATCTTGATCTATTTTGTTAAGCGCTATTTCAATAACTGACCATGTGAATAGAAAGATTCGAGTCCAATAATTTTTTTTACAAGTTGTCCCACAATAAGCAACGCCACGGAGTATTTTCTTCGCATTTGCGTGCTTTTTATTTGCAGTTTAATTCTCCATTCCTCAAGAAGAGAATATTGATTAGGATATAATAGGAATATATTTATCTGACTTTTATAAATGATGAATACGAAAAAGAAGTGAAATGTTAGGCTACAACTTAGTTTCTCTTAGCTTTAAAAATGGCAGATGTTCTAAAAGAGAGGCTAAACCAAGCATACCAATAAGTCCCGTGTGGACGTGGAGCGAAGAGGATTTTGGAAAGTATGTTTATCGAGAAAAAAAAAACATTATGTCAACTGCCGCTGTTATCTCTTCAGATTATTTGGCTGTGTACATATATTTTTAAAATCAATACTCCTAAATGTCCGAAATCATCGCTAATATTCTGTCAGCAGCTTCTATGGCTGTAAGGTGACATGCAAAACCGCCTGGCCCGTTTCGTCAAAAACTGATTCCGTTTATATAACAAATTTACTCTCACTCTCTTACTTCTCACACAATCTCTCTCTCTCTCTCTCTGTCTTCCTCTCACTTTCTCCCTCTCTGTCTGCATTTATGGTAGTTGTGTAAGTGTAGATATACAAACTTAATCAAATAATATTAAATAATAAAAAAAACAATCATGTACACCAAAACGCTACTTCGTGAGAAAGCTGCGTGTAATACGTAACGTGTTGACTCGGGCCGGATTACACGCGGCGCTCGCACTATGCATACAACGAGAGCGCGAACAGTTGAAGAAGTACCCCAGTAGATGGCAAACACCCATTAGGGTACCATAGTACCCAATAGGTTACCCTAATACCCAATAGGGCACCACAGTTCCCAATAGGGTACCATGATTCCCAAAAGGGTACCATAGTACCCAATAGAGTACCATGGTACCCAATAGGGTACCCCTATAGGAATAAGGTTTTGCCTGTCGCCATAGATTCATATAATCTGCAGACAACTCGTAAATAATTAGTCGACCAATTCGAAGGTAAATTGTCTCACACATAGATATAAGAAGGGTCATGACAAAGGAGTCTGTTTAAGATTGGCAAAGAAAAGCGTGCTATTCAAATGCAGCGTGAATTCTACTCGAGACTTTCACTTGAAATCTAGAGAGCTAAAGCATGGCCAAATACTGTTGCAAATTTAAATATTTTTTTTTATAAAAGCTGCCAACCAAGGAACAATCTGAATTTCCTTCTTTCCTCAAAAGATCCGCGACGTCTCGCCAAACGACACTTTACGTTGAAGTTGAAACAGCAAAATAAAAGAATTCGAAATATTACCTGCTATTGAAAAGATGGATGTTTTTGTAAGTTCCCAACATCAGAATTCCACTCAAGCCACCCAAATTCCATTGAATCTCTTTAATTCTCATGTCACAATTTATATTGTTAACTATTATAAATTAGGAAAGCAGTCATCGCATCATTCACCTTTCCGTTTGCATGTTATTTGACTGAATGGCGATAGACAAAACCGCCTGCCCGTTTCTTCACATGCTTATTGAGTTCTATGTAAAAAAAAAAAAAAAAAAAAAAAAAAAAAAACGAAAAATTCTTCTTCCAGACATCAAGAACTGACTGAGATTCTCCGAAGAAAGTGAACCAGCGACTCAGAGTGGCCCTAATTGATATGGTTACAGATTCTTCCTAATCAACATGCGTCTTACAGTGAATGCATTTCGGCAAATCTGTGAATATATCCAGAGTTAATCAGCTAAAGCTAAGAAAGTGCTTTGCGGTGCTCGCAAAAGTTTCGACAATGTTAAAGGCGCTCCAATTCTATGCTGGCTCATTTGTATGCATAAAAAGGGGAAATAATAAAAGGTAATAAAAGATTGCTGACTGATATGGACTCTTGAAAGCCTTGGCTTCGCTAGCGCGTAGCTGCAAATGCTGCTGCGTTATTTGGAAGGCTGCCAAGCATGGAACAATTTTGCATTTCCTTTCTTTCTCGCTATTTTGGTGTTTATTCTGCTGCCATTCCTCGCGTGAAGGAGCAGGGTTGCCTGGGACGGATATTTTCGGCCCCTGGCCACCCCTGCTCACGACGAGAGAGAGAGAGCGAGAGAGAGAGAAAGAGAGGGACTTAGACAGACAGAGAGAGAGAGAGAGGGAGAGAGAGAGAGAGTTTATAGATGTGTGGAAGAAAGCCTGCCGGTCATGGAACAATTTGAATTTCCTTTCTTTCATTAAAAGATTCACGAGATCTCGCAAAACGACACTCATTCTTAGAATCTTAAGCTAATTATATATTAAAAAAAATTAAGGACAATGAAATACTAGCACGTGAGAAAGCTGCGCAACGTGGCTAAACGTGTGCAGTTTTCAGAAGTACCCCAAGAGATATCGAGTACCCATTAGAATACCCTCGAGGGCGCCGAGAGCAACCCGAGGAAAAACTCTGCTACAGCAAAGTGGCATTCCATTATTTGTTTTCAACTGATTTACATGATAAAACGATGAGGAAATGACGGAAACGTTTATCTCCTAATCAACTATTTCTTGAACTCTCCCACGCAAAAGACAAAAAGTGTCGATGTGCGCCTTTTTTCTCACAAAGGTCACAGCACAGCGGGTCAACTAGAATCATCGTTTCATCTTTTGGCTTCAGATTATATGCGCTGCATGGCGACAAGCAAAACCGCCGGTCCCGTTTATTCACCTGTTGATTGTTCAATGTTAGAGTGAGGTGGGGTGGGAACTGCACGGAGTGTCTCCAGAGAGAAGACGAAGAAGAAAGGAAGGCTATGATGGGTCCGCCGTAGCAGAGCCTTTCCAAAATTTTTAGATTTAGGCCACACCTTTCGGTGTGAACCTCAGACTTGGAAGCAGTAGATTGACATTATTGATAGGGAGAGAGTCACTGAGCAACACGATCATCCTCCTACAACAGATTATATGACTGTATGGCGACATGCAAGACCGCCTGCCCGTTTCACGTGTGAGAATTGAATATTTCAAAAATAAATTTATTCAAAAATAAATCTTTCTTTATTGATCAATTAATTAATCATCAATTAATTTCTCATACCGGCATACACTATATATATGTTATTGTCTTTCATTTAATGTATTTATTTATTTACAAAATTCGAATGTAATAGCAATCGTTATAGCTGAAATTCAAATGTCATTGCATGAAGCATCTGAGCCTGCAACATCAGACGGCGCACATGATGGCCTCGAAGAGCGGGCAGCAATTCGGCACGAACTGCGCGCGCCAAAAGCCGCTCGCCGCGTCGCAGTACGTGTTGACCTGTGTCACGACGCCGACAAACATGCCAAAGAAGGTCGGCGTATCGCTGCCGGGCCTTTAATTGGAGAATTAGGGGCCGTCAATTAGGGATTCACCGGCCCTCTATTATGGATTCACTCGATTTCAACTACGGTATTCACACGTATTTATAAAGTACAAAACTCACTCAATTAAAATTTCAATTTCAATTTCCTTTCTTATATCATTAATGTGTTTTTGGAGCCGTATTTGTTTATTTCGCGATATTTTTTTGTGGAATAAAAAATAATTTTAAAAAAAGAAGGTAATACCATCCTGCCACTTACGCAAAATAGTACATCTTCGTGGCGGGTGCGGGGCACGAGAGAAGCGCATCGCCCGTCGCAGGGTCATAGTGATCCTATAAAAAAGAGATGTGAGAGGTTGTTGAGAGAGAGAGAGAGGGAGATGGAGAGAGTGCGAGAGATAGACAGAAATAGAGCGTGAGAGATAGAAAAGAGAGAGAGCGAGAGGAGAGAGACATAGAAAAGAGAGAGAGATGAAGGAGCATAAAGGGGTGTGTGATTTGGGAAATAAAAGAAGGAAAGGGAGGGATTAAAGGGAGCGGGAGAAGTTATTAAAATGTAAAGGGCATTGAAGGCTATGAGATGTGCGAGGAAGAGAGAGGAAGGCACGAGAGAGAGATAAAGAGAGAGGAGGGAGAGAGAGAGATAGAAAGAGTGAGAAATGGAAGAGAGATGAGAGATAGAGAGAGAGAGGGAGAGAGAGAGAAATGGTGAAGAAAAGAGCGAGAAAGATGCCGTGGCCAAGGGAACACAAGTGAAGCCCGGTGCGCATTTGTCGTAGTAGAGCATCATCGCACACATAAACACGGTTGCTGAAGAGAAATAATAATGATAATAACATATATTTTAATTAATTAATTAATTTATTTATTTATTACTCCATTGCATAAGATGATGCGTTAAAACGACCAGGTCATGAGAAAGTTTTGCATTAACAAAAGGTCTTTTTTTTTACAATTTTTTGCACGAAAACTTCTCACTCTGCCCATCATATCTCCATAATATTTGGCAACGCGTCTTTGAAATTATTTCGGAAAAGAAAGAGTTCAGGGAAATTATTAAAGGTGCCCGAAACTCAATAGTTTTTTTAAAATTAATTTTCCTGACTCATCAAGTCTCGTCTCTCTAAAACCCATGCTCTCTCGCCTTTGGTCACGCAAAAAGGCGCAAATTTAGGATTGAGATCTAATCTACTTTAACCTACTCGTCGTAGTGCTTGGAGTTGTTGTTGTTGTTGTCGTGGTTGTGGTCGTCGACGTTGTTGACGCTTAAAATGTCACCAGTAGTCATTTTTCAAAAAAAAAATTTAAAATTTTTTTTCTTTTTGCATATTTCTGTGTAAGTGAGAGCTATCGGCATCTTGCTGCGGGGCATGGCATATGGCATAGTATGTACGTGCGGAAGCAGTTGTTGTTGTTGTGGTTGTCGAGCCTGTTGAAGTTGCCGTCGTCGTCGTCGTTGGGGTCGGTGAGGAGGAGATGGTAGACGATGACGTAGACAAAGTTGGCATTGAAGTTGAACTTGTCGCCGAGGTTGAGCTCGAACTTGAGAGTACACTTGTACTTGAGCGTACAGTTGTACTTTGGCTTAAAGTTTGCGGAAGCGAAGTCCTCGTGCTATCAATGGTTATTCTGCTTGTTGATATGCCGCTTGAAGTTGTTGTTCCCGCCGTCGATGTTAGTGGCGATGTTTTAGAGGTTGTCGTGCTAGGACCTACAAAGTGTAACCTAAAGGGCGAGCAGCAATGGTGGGCTGTGATTTCTCTACATATGCTCATGGTGGCTAATGTAAACCACCATTCTCTGCCTTCCCTGCTTTCACGCTCTCAATTCTAACTATTTTCCCGAGCTCTATCGCTGTCTGTCATCTCTCCCTGCTCTAGTCTATTCCTCTCATTCTCTCACTTCTCTCTCCATCATACATACTCTCCCTCTCCCTCCCTCTCTCTCTCTCTCTCTCTCTCTCTCTCTCTCTCTCTCTCTCTTATTACATTCTAGAGCTCTCTGCCTGTCATCTCTCCCCCTCTAGTCTATTTCTCTCATTCTCTCACTTCTCTCTCCATCATACATACTCTCTCGTCTCTCTCTATCTCTCTTTTCTATTCTCTTTGACTGTATCATCAACAGGCCGTTCTGCCAACGTTGGCTGCTCTCTGCAGAGCTCATCATCGAAGCTGTAGAAGCGGCCGTCGTGTGGAGTTCCATTTCTGTTGTTGTAGCAGCTAAAAAAGATGTGAGTCTTGGTTTTCTGTGTAGCATTTTATATAGTTAAAAATGTTGTAAAAAAAAATTCAGCAAAAATGGCATTGAAATTGGAGATGTTAATAAATAGTGCAAAGCTATGTATGGACGAGGTGCTACAGCTTAATAAATTTCAAAAAGGCAAGAAATATGAAAGACTTAGTTCCTATCAATCTGCTTACTTGTTGAGGTGGTCGTCGGCGGTCTTGTGGTTGTCGTGGTGAGAGCCGTCGTGGTTGTCGGAGTTTGCGTTTCTGTATTAAATCACCAAACCATATTTTTTTTTCTTTTATATTCAACGTTTGCACGCCTTTGCGGGTGTGAGTGATGAATCGCTGAGATGTTGTACGTCTAGTGCTAATAGCTGACTGGGAAGTGCCTGCTATTTCATCCATTAGACAGAGAGAGAGAGAGAGAGAGAGAGAGAATGCTGCATGGAGGCAAAGTTATTTGAAATAATGATCAATAAGAATTCTAATGTACATACTACATACATATGATCTGTAAATATGTACCTGTGACCTGCATAACCAATGAAAGATACCCACATCTGTCACAATTGCAAAAAAATAAAAATTAAATTTAAAATAAAAATAGTGTTAAACTAGCGAAGCCGGGTGCGATTGTTACTGAATTTGCAATGGCTGCTGCTTTGCGTACGTGCAGAAGTGGTTAAAGAAGAAGTGGAGCCGGGTGAAGAAGAAGAAGACGATATTTTGTGGCCACCTAAAGGCTTTAATGCTTGGGAGCTTTTAAACGGTACAGACGAGCAGCTACATTGAATAGAAGTAATATGTTTCTTTTATTGGCCAGACAAAAACTGGGCTTGTTTTTTTTTTTAAATACATACATATGTGTATGCATCATTTTTTGAGGCAGCGAAGCATGAAGTCACAGCTTCGCAGGAAATAAAGCAAAATAGCATAAATCTAACTGTGTGCACATAAATATTTACATGCAAAATAGTAGCGTGCGAATACTTGTTGTTGCTACGGTTGCTGCTGCTGTTGTTGCTGTGTAAGGGGGAGTCTGACGGATGGTTGTTGTCTTGATGCCCGCACTGCCGGTCGGAAGGCAGGCCTCGGGGCTAGTGGAGATGAAGAAGATGTGGCACGAAAGGAGAACGACACTGAGACGCATTCTAAAAAGAGAGAAAGAGAGAGGGGTTGGGAAAGAGAGAGAGAGGGAGAGAGAGAAAGAGAGAGAGAGAGGTAGAGAGAGAGAGAGAGAGCGAGAAAGAGAGAGAGAAAGAGAGAGAGAGAGAGAGAGAGAGGGAGAGAGAGAGGGAGTGAGAGAGTGGAGAGAGAGAGATGGGAGATAGAGATAGATAGAGATAGAGATAGAGAGAGAAAGAGAGAGAGAGAGAGAGGAGAGAGCAGAACGAGAATACACATATAACAGTAGAAGATCATCATTTATCGAGGAAAAAATGGAGCTTAGGAGATAAACAAAGTTAAGCAAGCATAAATACAACGAAAAAGATACATACATGTAGCAGGAAAATAGAGTGAAACCGAAACGCAGTATTCTGGAAATAAATATATAGACAAATACATACATGCATACAGCGCAAATTCAAGGAGGGTGAAAGTTTTTCTGCTCAAGCTTGCAGAGAATGTTTGATTGCAACGATGACATGCGTAAAAGAAAAAAAGTGAAAGCTACGCGCGAACTAACAAGGGTTGTTGCTTTTCTTCTCTAGGCTGCCTGACAAGCACAAACTCTGGCCCTGTTGACCCCGCCCCCCTTGCTAAAGTGGTTTTCCTAACGAGGCAGCCTACTACGGCCAGGTTGTGATGAGCCAGCTGGCAATTACGCCCGGCTGGCATTTCACGTATGTGGCGGCGGAGGAAAGAGAAGATAAAGAGTTTTTTTTAAATCTTAAATGAAGTAATAAAGGAGGTTAGCCAAAAGATCAAAGGAATTTCCATAAATTCTATCATAAATCTTGTTTTCAAAATAATTTATTTTGCTTAATTTGTTAGTTTGCTGATTCCAACTGGCCATACATTTTCTAGTTTTTTTTTTTTAATTATTACACAAATTCTCGTAAATAGGCAATAGAAAGCCGTACCAATTCTGGTCGAAATAATATTGGTGAGTGCTCTCTAAAACAAATTTAAGCAAAAAGGCGCGAATTCAAACGTGAGTTTTTGGGCTCCGTTAATAGTTGCGTGGCGATGTTCGCGGCGAAACGGAGGCAGCCGTTGAGGCGGTGGTCGAGACGGCTGCTTGGCGCCGTCCTCCGCCGCCCCCTCCGCCGCCGCCAAACTGCCCGGGCGCCATATTCGCCGCCGTCTGCGCCGATTCGCGTCCGCCGCGAAGCAGCCACAGGCATCGGCCACGGAACTCGACGTTGAGCGCAAAGTAGATGAAGATGTTGGCACCCGAATTCACTGCCGTCAACACGGGCGACGGCTTCGCGATCGCGTTTGCGAGCTGGATAAAGGAGGACTCGATCACAGAAAAAATTAGATTTCAAACTCCCGCCATTCTTCGCGCTCTATTTTCACACAGCTGGCTTTTGCGACCGCCGTGAAATAGCACAACGCGAGAAAGCAATTACCTACTAGGTGGAAATCGCGGAGGCCGAATGATCAGCGCAGCCAATCATGGAAAAAAGCGCTGCGGTAGCGATTGGATAACAAGAAAAAACGATCCGGATAGCCCGTTCAAAATTATTATGATTCGTGAAGCTTAGATTGATTGGTCCGATGGTAGATCGATTTGAACTCGGCACGCAAAGTCATACTACTTCATGAGGTGTTTCTTCTCACTTGCTCAAAATTTTGTAAATTCCGCGTTCGAGATATTCTTATGCAGTTTTCAACGGCATATCCAAAATGCCGGTTTCATCCACTTTTTGACACACCTATAACTACCGCTGCGCTTTTGACCTTTTGGCCTCCGCGCTTCCCTCTTGGCCCCCTTATTCCCCGAGGTGGAACCTAATGGTGACTGAATTCATTTTCAGTAATCGTCTTCCTTTAAAGCAATTTTTCTCGTATATTATCACTTGTGAATGAAGGTCAAATGATGATGTATTTACATTTAATTTAATTAAGAAAAATCTTCTTTAACAATAAGGCCATAGAGAATGAAGCTGCACCTTCTTGTAGAGCACTTCTGTGATGGAGATAAAGTTGGGCACCGACACGAGAAGAGTGGAGATGAACGAAATGACGAGATAGCAGCGCAAGCGCATTAGATGTCGCTGTTTTCTGTACATTTAAAAGTAATCATTTATGCAAGTTTATATTCCTTTCAACTTATTAGGATGATTCAAGAATTTGCAAATTGTTTGGTAATGTCCCCTTTCAAAGGTACACACGAACCTCGAGAGCATAATCTATTACAAAATTTTATTTACTATTGGGAGTGGCGTCTCTTAAACTCGTATTTGAATTCGCGCCTTTTTGCAAGAGTCCATATCTCAGGTAAAAGGCGCGAATTCAAACGTGAGTTTCTTTTTTTGATCTCTTCTTTGCTGACGTGCTTGTCTTGGTCATCTTCTTCGCCTTCAGATACGCGACGCCGTTGAGGGAGGCGCCGATTGAATAGGCAACGACGTTCGTCGCGTAGATAAACGTGCCGTATGCCAAGGAAAACGCCGCCTTCCGGCCGCAGTAGTATATGGCCTAAATGTCTTTCTCTCTATGGAATAATAATTAATTTCCACTGTTATTCCATTTTTCATTTTATTCTTTAGACTACTCGATTTTTCTTCTGTTTCTTTTTGGTAGTAGACCAGCATTGCAGAAAAGATTCAATCTCATCACTCATTTATTCTTTTTCTATTCGTTCATGTGTGCTATTCTAATTACACTATTCCTTTTTTTCTGGCTTCAAAGAGTACTATTCTTTTTTTCGAAGATTTCTAACTGTTGTAGTCGCGCATCTCTAAAACAGTGATATCTGGCCATCGTGTAAGGCAAAAAAAAAAATCACGTGAATTCTTGTGTGATGAGCTCCTTTAAAACAAGGCAAAGGTGAAAATGGCCTACCTTTTTCTCTCGTTGCAGCCACGCGAGAAGAAAACCGACTGCCAACGCGGCCACGACAATGGCGATGCTGAGCAGAACGAGGAAGACGCTTCTGAAAAGAGGTGGAAATTCCGGAAAGAACACTCAAAACTCCTGAAAAACACTCAAAACTCCCGTTGAAGACTCAAAGTTCCGCATTAAAAAGAACACGCACAATGAGAGGGCGAAGAGGCAAAGGAAGAGCGTAACAAATGAAAAGAAATCTCTTATTGTTAGCAGCAACTAAAATTTAAAAAAAAGGATAAAGAACTTTATGGATTCAACCTCCTCTTGAAGTGCAGCCGATACGAAGAAGGAAAGTAGACGGCAGAAACTCGCTCGATTCCCATGAGAATCTGGATAACCGGCGGCCAGAGATCGCCTATATCAAAAATTATATATATATATATATATATGTATATACTCTCTCTCTCTCCCTTCTCTCTCATCTCTCTCTCTCTCTTTCTCTCTCCCTTCTCTTCTCTCCCTCTCTTCTCTCTTTCTGTCTCTCTCTGTCTCTCTCTGTCTCTCTCTCTCTCTCTCTCTCTCTCTCTCTCCCTCACCGACTCCACGCAGCCATAGCCACGGCTCGATCGCGCACTCCCAGGGTGTTCGGATGGGGATCGTGAGGGTGGCGATGACGGAAGAGTAGAGAGACACGCGATTCGCGCCCATTAGAGCTATCGCGAGGCTGTTGATGGTGTCGGCCATTGCGAGGGAGATCAGGATCTGGAGAGAAAGAGAGAGGAAGAGAGAGGGAGAGAGAGAGAGAGAGAGAATGAGAGAGAGGGAGGGAGGGAGAGAGGGAGAAAGGGGGAGAGAGAGAGAGGGAGAGAGGGAGGGAGGGAGAGAGTGGTGGAAAGAGAGTGAGAATTATAGCAGCGAGAGGAAAGCATCGAGATAAAATGTTGGGGAAAATCGTGAGACGGACTAAAATAGTTACATAAAAGAGTGGCATTCTAACATAGATCAGAGATTCTCTTTCCTAACCTTGAATCTCTCTCTAAATGGCCGATGAGTGAGAAAGACAAGCAGAAGAGGAACGTTGGCAAGGGTGCAGATGATGCCTGCGGCCATGTTGAACGTGTGGCTCACCACCGAATCGGACATGCCCTCCGTGAAGTTGGCAGGGACGTCCTCGTAGTCGGTGTGGGAGAAAGACATTATAGAGGTTGTTGCTGAATTGACTGAATCTATGGCATTTCGAGAGGGCAGACAGTGAGCAGAGAGAGAGAGAGAGAGAGAGAGAGAGAAAGAGAGAGCAGAGAGACTGAGAGGTAGAGAGAGAGAGAGGGAGAGAGAGAGATTTAACACGATACAAAAAAGATAGAAAGAGAAGCCATGAACGCACCGAAAGCTTTCTGCTCTTTCTTCGTTGTATAGGAGGCCCCTCCTGATTGTGAGCCACTTTCACACGGCCTTTGCGAGAAAATCATTGCACGTGCCCTTTCTCAACAATTCATATGAATTGTTTTTCTTGTTGCGTGGGAGTGTTAAACAAATAGTTTTGAAAGAGGCTCACAAGTATGGAGCCTTGAGGAAATTAGCATCTTATTTTGGGTAAATCAAATGAGAATAAATGATAATCGTCTTTTTGCTGACGTAGATTTCCTGTGTTGCACACTGCTGCATCGAGGGGCACTGTGGCACCCAATAGGTTGTTCGACGTACCCGGGGGTACTTCTCAAAAGTGCACGCTCTCTCTCTCTCTCTCTCTCTCTCTCTCTCTCTCTCTTTCAATCTTTCTCTATCTTTCTATGTCTTCCTCTCTCCCCTTCTCTTGCTCTCTCTCTCTCTCTCTCTCTCTCTCTCTCTCTCTCTCTCTCTTTCTCTCTCTATCTTTCTATCTCGTCCTCTCTATCCTTCTCTTGCTCTCTCTCTCTCTCTCTCTCGCTGCCGAAACAAGGAAAGCGCGAGTAGATCGGCCTGAGCCACCCTGCTGGCTGTTCAGTGGTCTCCTTGTCAGTAGTTTTCTTGTCTTTGTATATTGAACTTTCGTTGATTGTCCCTCCGTAAATAAAACTAAATGTATTCACTGTAAATGTAGATTAGGAGAACCAGTACCCAGTAAGGGAGACTCGTAGTTCTTTATTCGGCTTCATTTAGGTTTTCGATATCATTAAGAAGAATTTACGATTTGAATCCTTTGCTTTGAAAATTTATTTCGGTTGGAACCCAATGACCATGTGAAGAAACGGGCCCGGCGGTTTTGCATGTCGCCACGCAGTCATATAATCTGCAGGCGTAGCGTACGTGCTTCTAAGATGCGTTCTAGCGGACCTTTGTGGGAAATAATTATATATTCAATTTTCTTTTCTAAACAGCCAATATGTAAGCATGTCTCTGTTAAGATTCCTACAATATCAGCTCTTTTATCGCACACTGTTTCGTTAAATCGTGTTCAGCAACTGTGAAAATGAGAGAAATGAAAGAGGTGCAATGGATGGAATTTTGTCAGAATTATGCTGTCCTGATATTTCCAAAAGAAAAAAAGCCAGATTTGCATTGTTTAAAATTCTTACTTTGCTGTTTGAATTTCAATGAAAAAGGGAATCAAATTCTTCTAGCAAAGAAGAGAGCTCAAACTGTTGAGACTATTTACTGAGCTTCGCAATAACGTGGTCAATACGTCCAACATTCCGAATCAGTCCTGCAATCTTTATTATTCTCCAATCTTTTCTCTTTTCGTAGACGTTCGGCTTGATAAGTTAATGAAACAGTGAAG
>CALZFC010000006.1:2395000-2492500 GCA_945643635.1 Allodiplogaster sudhausi
AGGACGTGCTCTTGAGACCGAAGAGATCGACGCTCAAGAGCCGTGCCGAGGTCGATCTCGTCAGTGAGTCAGTGATGAATTTTGTTGTTTTTATTTTTATTTTTAAAATTCACCTTTTAAAACCTTATAAAAATGTAGTTAGACATGCCAAATAAAGTTCATAAAAATATTTATTTCCATATTTACTATTTTTAGTTTATTATTTGAGATATCATTTGGATACAAAGGGTGATTTAAAGCAGATATATATATATATTGTTTATTTTAAAATAATTAAATAAATTTTTTTTTCAGGTTCGAAGCGCACCTACAAGGGCATCCCGATCATCGCCTCCAACATGGACACGGTGGGCACGTTTGAGATGGCGAAAGTACTCGCAGATCAGCCACTCTTCTCCACTATTCACAAGCATTATACGGTGAGTGGTTGTCTTTCTTTTCTCTCTCTCTCTCTTTTACTTTTTCTCATTAAATAAAATAAAAGATAATAATTTTGCACATGAATATTTAATTCCATTCGAACACTTATTGAAGAAGAAGAAAAAACAATTAAAATATGAAACAGAAAAGTAAAACTACATGAATATTGTAATATTCAAGGTAGAAGAGTGGCAAGCGTTCGTGAGCGGCGTGGACGAGAAGATCTTCGAACATATTGCAATCTCGTCGGGCGCCTCTGAAAACGACTTTGGAAAGGTTTTTGCATTATTTACAAAGTATAATTTAAGGGATTCTTTGGAAGTCTATAAATGCAGGACTTTGGTTTCAACTCTTGAATCTTCCTGGAATGATAGATAAGAAAGTGAGGCTTAAGAAGACTGGAGTTTTTTGTCTAGTAATATCGCTAGCCTATAAACTTATAAACATAACTTGCTTACAAAATCAGTCATGAGAGGTCTTTTTTATCAGTTTAAGAGGCGAGCGTATCATTTCTTTCCTTTTTCCCGCTTTTCCTTGATCCATTTCAAATGAAAATTGCCACATCTTTCTTATGGCACCATTTTGATTACCATTTTATCTCTCTCTCTCTCTCTCGCTCTCTAATTCTCCCTCCCTCTCCCCCACTCTCTTCTTCCAATTATCATATTTATTTCCGCCTTAATCTCTCACTTTTCTTGTTTTATTCTCAAATACAAGTTTCACACTTCTCGGATCCAAAAATAACGCCAAGTGAATTCGTAAATATGTATATCGAGAGAAAAAATTCGGAATCCTAGAAAAAAATAAGTGGACATATGTATGTATATTCCAAACAATGAGTCAGAGATTTGCTTACTAATCCACTACTCAAGTGGTTTTGGGGTGTGCTTGTTTTATTTTACGTAACTGAAACCGATCCGTCCGATCAAGACCTGTCAAGGTTCCTTAAATTTTTTTTATTAAAGTGAAGATGATGAAAACTTTTATGCATATCAGACATACTATTATGTTTCTCTCTTTTTTCCGAACTCACTGCTAACTGTCTACCACTCTCTCGCTCTCTCTCTCTCTCTCTCTCTCGCTCTACCTGTCTCTCTCTTTCTCTCTCTCACTCCTTCCTCTCCTCTCACTCACTCACTCTCTCTCTCTTATTATTGTATTCTGCTTTGGAATTATGTATTCTCAAATCAGTAAAAGTAAAATACTGGGTACAGAAAAAGTGAGAGATACATATATATGTATGTACAGTCCCGCCCAGGATCTTGGTACCAAGGAGGGATCGGATGCATCGGAGGGATCCAAATGCATCCTCGTTAATAACTATTGTTCAAGGGAAAATAAAAATATTTTAAATGGTACATTAGGTTGCTTATAGAGAGTGGATGCTACTGTTAAAAATCGATAATTTCTTATTATTTGATAAGAACTTATCAGTTTTTGGTTATAAAAATTTTCATTTTTAATATTTTTCAATGAAATTTCTCCTGTACCATTATTTTGTCTCTACCCACATCCCCAAATAATAAAATCGGAAATCGATAAAGCAGACCTTATCACACATGTACCTGTGCTGTTGAGCTTCGCCTAACGATGGCGAATCTACATATGAAAACCGCTTTCAAAATAAAGCATCCGTTTAAAAGATTTTTTTTGATTGAGTGTATTAAGAGAGCCCCTCTGTAATGGTCAAGGAGCGTCTGCCCCGTTGAATTTTTGTTTTCTTTTACTTTGAAAACTTTATGAGGGACACATCTAGTGTTCATAAAGAAATATATTTTTTCAAAAAGTTTGAAAAAAATTTTTTCTCTTAGTTATAAGTAAAAGTGTTAAAAAAATTTTAAAGGCCATATCTAACGTTATACTTAATATTTCTCGAAAATCTTTTCAATGTTCGATTCCTTATTTAAAAATACACAAAAAAGTCCCAGATGACTGTTTTCGAAAAATTAATATTTTTATGACTTTTGTGCAATTTAATTTTTTGAAAAATGATTTTTAGTTAATAACTTTTTTTATTATCATGACTTTCCAAAAACTGAATCTTCCATAAGAAAGAGCAGGAAAAACTACATATAATGTATCTCTACGAGGAAAAATCTCGGATACCCTTTTTGGGTATCTGCATTTGAATATGTGTTTCTAAGCAAATTTCGGTTTTGGCCACAAACCACAATTTCATTCAAACTTCTTCAATTTTAAAAAGAAATAGTCCATTCGATGTGATTTTTTATGCTCTTTAAACTGGCATATACTTTGTTCGCAAAAGAAATTAGTCTAAAGGCCTAAAATTGACTTTTTGTGTTTTAGGCCTATTTCTGGTGTTAAAATACTCATTCTTTGCACGATTAATGGATCTTGTAATCTAATTTTCCATATAATATTTATACTGCGAGCAAGAGCAGCTAAAACTGAGTCGGATACAGCTTTAAGATTAAAATCTGAGGATACACTTTTTGGGAATATGTATTTGAATACTGACTGTTGAAGGAGATATTCCTGAATATTTTTATAAAATATTTTAAAATTGTTCTTTTGAAGCATCTAGCTCGGAATTATGTGTAATCCAGAATTCTTTGAAGTTCTTTTACGATATAATACTCAAAAGTACTTCAAAATTCAGGAAATCACATTTTTACAAGCATTGGTGCTGAAATAAATGTACAAAAACTCCTTCGAAGCCAACTAAAAGGTCATTTGTGAGAGAGATTGCCAAAAACGTCATAACCATTCGAAAGAGCAGAGACTTTTGCATAATATATCCACAGATGAAAGATCAAAATATGTACATGTTTCAGAAATCTTGATATTGGGAAAAATATCGACGACAGGTTTCGACTAATTTGAGCAGTTCGCGAAAAACGATACCAATGGAAATTATGTTCTGAAAATTGTACCATATGGTTTTTTGAGACGAGAAACATGAATTCGATGTTAATTTTCTACTTTTGTGTATCATCCATGGTACTTTGATCGAAGAATGAAATGTTATATGCGGAAAAATTATATTTCGATCAAAGTACCATGGATGATACACAACAGTAGAAAATTAACATCGAATTCATGTTTCTCGTCTCAAAAAACCATATGGTACAATTTTCAGAACATAATTTCCATTGGTATCGTTTTTCGCGAACTGCTCAAATTAGTCGAAACCTGTCGTCGATATTTTTCCCAATATCAAGATTTCTGAAACATGTATATATTTTGATCTTTCATATGTGGATATATTATGCAACAGTCTCTGCTCTTTCGAATGGTTGTGACGTTTTTGGCAATCTCTCTCACAAATGACCTTTTAGTTGGCTTCGAAGGAGTTTTTGTACATTTATTTCAGCACCAATGCTTGTAAAAATGTGATTTCCTGAATTTTGAAGTACTTTTGAGTATTATATCGTAAAAGAACTTCATAGAATTCTGGATTACACATAATTCCGAGCTAGATGCTTCAAAAGAACAATTTTAAAATATTTTCTAAAAATATTCAGGAATATCTCCTTCAACAGTCCGTATTCAAATACATATTCCCAAAAAGTGTATCCTCAGATTTTAATCTTAAAGCTGTATCCGACTCAGTTTTAGCTGCTCTTTCTCGCAGTATAAATATTATATGGAAAATCAGCCTACAAGATCCATTAATCGTGCAAAGAATGAGTATTTTAACACCAGAAATAATCCTAAAACACAAAAAATCAATTTTAGGCCTTTAGACTAATTTCTTTTGCGAACAAAGTATATACCATTTTAAAGAGCATAAAAATCACATCGAATAGACTCTTTCTTTTTAAAATTGAAGAAGTTTGAATGAAATTGTGGTTTGTGGCCAAAACCGAAATTTGCTTAGAAACACATATTCAAATGCAGATACCCAAAAAGGGTATCCGAGATTTTTCCTCGTAGAGACACATTATATGTAGTTTTTCCTGCTCTTTCTTATGGAAGATTCAGTTTTTGGAAAGTCATAATAAAAAAAAAAGTTATTACCTAAAAATCATTTTTCAAAAAACTAAATAGCACAAAAGTCATAAAAATATTAATTTTTCGAAAACAGTCATCTGGGACTTTTTTGTGTATTATTAAGTAAGGAATCGAATATTGAAAATATTTTCGAGAAATATTAAGTATAACGTTAGATATGGCCTTCCAAATTTTTTTAACACTTTTACTTATAACTAAGAGAAACATTTTTTTCAAACTTTTTGAAAAAATATATTTCTTTATGAACACTAGATGTGTCCCTCATAAAGTTTTCAAAGTAAAAGAAAACAAAAATTCCCCGGGCAGGCGCCTATGTAAGCCTCCTTGAGTCTTACAGAGAGGCTCTCTTAACTGCTGTGCAATCCAAAGCATCCGCGTGTAATAAAACGGTGGACCGTATTTTAGCATTCCGTATTTCATGAATTCACAGAACGCGCGTAATTCGAAGTACAAATTTTTCATGACGATCTAATACACTCAATCTAAAATATCTTTTAAATGGACGTTTTATTTTGAAAGCGGTTTTCATATTTAGATTCGCCATCGTTAGGCGAACCTCAACAGCACAGGTGCATGTGTGATAAGGTCTGATTTCTCGAATTCCGTTATCAATGATAAAATCTCCCATTTTATTATTTGGGGATGTGGGTAGAGACAAAATAATGGTACAGGAGAAATTTCATTTAAAAATATAAGAAATGAAATTTTTTATAAGCGAAAACTGATAACTTTTTATCAAATGATAAGAAATTATCGATTTTTTAACAGTAACATCCGTTCTCTATAAGCATGCTAATGTACCATTTAAAATATTTTTATTTTACCTTGAACAATAGTTATTAACGAGGATGCATTTGGATCCCTCCGATGCATCCGATCCCTCCTTGGTACCAAGATCCTGGGCGGGACTGTATGTATTTCAGTATTTCTCACAATGAGCTAGAGATTTTCTTGCGTAACCATTGCTCACGTGGTTTTAGTCAACGCATGGTTTTATTTCAGGCAACTGGGACAAAAACAGATGATATCTTCTCTCTCCTTTTCGAGACTATTATTTAAAATAGAAAAGTCTTATCTTAAATTTTTTTATTTATTGTTAGAGGGACATTAATATTTTTTACCGTAAAGATTTCACTGCTACCAATAACTTTTAGAAAACAAGGGAATCCATCAATAAAAAGAGGCCAAAAATCATTGGTGAAAATGATAAAGATTGCATACCGCATCTGTATATTAGACTTACTATTATGTTTTCTCTCTTTTCTCGATCTCTCTCTCGCTTCTTCTCTCCTACTCCCTCCCCTCTCACTCTCTCCTCTCTCCTTCTCCCTCTCTCTCCCTCTCTCTACCTCTCCCCTCTTTCTCTCTCTATTTCTCACCCTCTCTCTTTCTATCTCTCTCTTTCACTCTGTCTCACTCACTCTCTCTCTTTCTCTCTCCTTCTCTCTGCCTCTCTCTCCTCTCCCGCTCCCTCTATCTCTCTTCGTTTCTCTACTTCTCTCTGTCTTTCTCTAATCTATATCAGTCTCTAAAGAGAGATATAGCAGTATTCCTGACAAACATAACCATGCTTAAGCGTCACACGTGGTTTTGGTATGCTCTCGTTCTATTTTGGGTAACTGGAACCGGCAAAGTTCGATTCTGGGTATGTACTGATGACTCGTATATTAAAAATAGAAAATTACGTACTAATCTTTAAACATAATAATTCTATTTAGGAGGACTTTAATTTTTTCTCGGTACTTTGAAAAATCGCTGCCCATTATAACGAGGGAATCTATCTAGAGAAGTCAAAGGCAATCATATGTAGGTGTCGATGATCTCTTTTTCTCCCTATCATTCTCTCCTTCTTCCCTCTCTCTCTATTCTCTCTCTCTTTCTCTTTTCTTTTCGAGACCAATATTTAAAATAGAAAAGTATTTACTGATTGACCTTTAAAAAATAATTTAATTTGGTGGGCTATTAATTTTTTACTGTAGTTTTTTACCGTAAAAATTGTGCTGCTACCTACATAATATAACATTTAGATAACAAGGGAATCCATCAAGAAAAGAGTTCAAAAATCATTGGTGAAAATGATTACCATGGCATGCCTCGTATATATATTTGACTTACTATTATGTTTTCTCTCTTTTCTCTATCTCTCTCTCGCTTCTTCTCTCTCCGTCTCTCCATCACTCCCTCCTCAACCATAGTTTTTCTCTGCTTTATTCTCTCACTTCGCTTGTCCTATTCTAAAATTTAATGGTGCAAGCTTCTCCTTTCTTCGTATCCAAAGATCACACCATTTGTGAAAGTGAAAAGTATTCTGCTTTGGAAGTTTGTATTCGTAATTCGAGGGAAAACTGCGGTGTCCAAGAAATTAGAGATATAGCAGTATTCTTGACAGTGAGCCAGAGATCACTTTTTAACTTTTAGTTCGCTCTCGTTTTATTTTAGGTGACTGGAGCCGGCAAGTTCTGATCATGGGCACTTCCTGGCTCGTATAATTAAAATAGAAAATTTCGTACTATTCTTTGAAAAGATTAATTCAATTTAGGAGGATTTTTTGATAGTGTGGGAGTGGTGATAAATTGATAAAGACGGCTTTAGAAAATATGTGACATGGGTCGACATTATGAGATCAAAGAATGCAGATTCGAGTCTCCCTAATAAAACGAAGCCACGCTAAAAGCACGTGGGCGGAAGATAAGCTAGTAAATTTCAGGATCATGATCGGAAATGCTGAGAAATCGCTCATTTTTCTTGAACCCTTTATTTTAACTTCCTCCGAATAAATAGTAAAAATTACTGCTACTAATCCAGATAGTACTATACCGAGCACGTGACGAGCTCCGATAAGACTTTTACTACTAGGCTTAAAATAAAGGTTATTATTAGCTCTCCACCCTTCTGAAGCTTTTCTCCCTCTCTCTCTCATTTCTATCTCTCTCTCTCTCATTTTTATCTCTCTCGCTCTCTCATTTCCCTCTCTCTCTCATTTCCCTCTCTCGCTCTCATTTCCCTCTCTCTCTCTCGCTCTCTCTCTCCATATCTCTCTTTGCTATCTCATGGTCAGATCTATATTCCGCTAAGGGCCGGTCTTGGGGAGTTTAACAGATAAGGGCGAGAGGATGGAGAGGGGAGAGAGAGAGAGTGAGAGAAAGAGTGAGAGAGAGAGTGAGGGAAAACGAGAGAGCGCGCGAGAGAGAGATAGCGAGAGAGAGAGAGAGAGAGCGAGAGAGAGAGAGGGAGCGAGAGCGAGAGATAGTGAGAGAGAAAATGCAAATCATGGAGTCGCCATTGTGAAGCTTCCTCCTTGCTCTCCTAAAGAATAAGTTTATGCGAAAGTTGAGAAGTTATTTTGTTAGAGTCCGGCGGTTTGGCCGTTGCATCATTCATTTACAAGCTCTCTTCTTGGCATTTCTTTCGATTCGTGGATGTATGTTTCCATGTTAAAAATATAAACTTAATATTTCCATTTGCCTTCCATACCATGGGTGTCTTGCCGTTGAGGTCCAAATAAAAGAAAAAGAAAAGATCCTCGTCTTTATTGCGAAAAAAGGGTGCTTCTCCTCTTTTTTCATTAATGTTTCTCAATTCTCACGTCTCCTCTCAAAAAGAGCTTTTATTCAACAAGAGGAACACTTCGGATGTATCCAAAGAGCATTCTAATATAAGGGTCATGGCAAAGGAGTCTGAATAAGATTGGCAAAGAAAAGTGTAAGACATATGCCTCGAGTGAATTCTAGTCAAGACTTTCACTTGAAATCTAACGAACTAAAGCATGGCCAAATACTGTAGTCAACCTGGTCTACAATTGAGCAAAAAAAAAGGGTCAATTTCGAAATGTTGAAATATCAAAAGGGGGGCATGATATTAATCGTTGAAAATATGCACTCGACTGGAGAGAGTCCAACAAGTAAGTTATATGTCCTGGTGTTTGGTGACATCTAGAAAACAGGGAAAGTAGTGGGGTGATAGTGGGTGAGAGGGGGGGGGGGTCGGAACCTGCTGGGGTACACCCTTAACCCCATCCCATCTCCTTGTTCTTCACCCCCTCTTACGGAGCTCCGGGCACCTCGAATGCAGTGTACTGCTCGTTCGTCTGCTGAGTGACACGCACAAATGTCGCACGCTTCGGAAGCTCCTGCAAAATAAGGAAGAAAAAATTAAAGTCCATTTTCATTACACTTTTAAACGTAATCTTATTAATTATAGTTATAAGAAGTAATTAGAAGATCTATAAGAACACTCTACAGTCTTTAATCTAAATTTTATAAATCGCTACCACTATGATACAGGTTCTACCTCAGATACCGTAGCCATTTGCTAGAGCACCATTACGGTGCGTAGTAAAAACAAATAAACGTAAGGCCTTTGAAAGGATGTCAAAATGTAAATCGCCGAGAAAGCTACTTGTAATCAATAAATAACAATGATGAAACAATTATGCCACTTTTCGTCGCAAGCGAACCACTGGTTCATAGTTCTTTTTTAAACTAAAAAAAAACTTTTGCTCTCTAGAAGGGCTTCTATATTCTCGTCAACTAAAATAATACCTATCTTCTCATCAACTAAAATATTATTACTCTCTGTCGTTGGTGCAAGATTGCCTTCAAAAATAAAAATATAAAAAAACTTTCTTGGATGCAATGTTGTGCTCAAAATTAAAGACTTAAAAATAATTAAAATTTCTGTGAAAACATATTAAAAAAGAGCCTAATTAGGTAACTTTTATGAAACTAAAAAAATAACGAGACCTTGAGGCACCGCGAGCCCGTGTAGGTGCACGCTGAGCGAAGGCCACCGAGGATGTCCTGGACAGTGTTCGTGACGTCGCCACTAAAACAATTGCTTTATATTAATCACTAATCATAATAATTAATATTATTATTAATTACTATTATTAATTATCTCATATTTTTTACGTCGACATATTTCTTTTTGATGTTCTTATTTTATTTAAATTATATCTAGAGACCGCAGACAAAAGTTTGAAAAGGTTTAAAACATTTTCTTCGCGTGATTTTTTGGTACTTTGCAGGTCCCAAATTCATTTCAAAAATAAAAAACCTAAGAAAGTTGCATCCACAAGCTTAAAATAAGAAGTAAATATATGCTCGCCATCATACGCCTGGGCCTACTACAGTATGCCTGGACGCATCAAAATAAGATGTGATTGTCAGTACAAAGTGCGATGTCTTGACGTAATATTGCAAATAGGTTGATTTTCATAGAATATAATTATTAAAACTTAATTTCTCATTATTTGGGACCAATTATTGAGCCAGCCGAACCAATAAATTGGCAGGAAGAGTTGTATGTGGTGTAATCGGAGGTGTTGGTTTCAGCCAATACTTTCTCAAGGATATCAGATTTTGGCGCTAACTTTTCAATTAAATTTCATAGAAATAGATTAAGAAGAGGTTTAAGTACGCTAAGTCATAGAAAATTTCTCCGCGAATGACCGGATGTGTCTGTATTCAATTAATTCATAAGCGCGCTTAAGAAATTTAGCACGTTTTGAAAGATATCTCAAGTCGGCGCTTGCTTTTTTGAATGAAAATTTCCCTGTTACTCCTAGCAAGAGCTGGAACGAATGGGCAGTCGAATATGTCCCGCCCAGACTCAATTTACCGATCACTGAAATATTGGCACTTGCACTTCCATCCCAAGGTCAATTTTTAGACGTTTACTCTTTAATTCTATACGTTGAATACTATTGATGAAATATAGGCTAGAAAAAGCAAGCTAGAATGCATAAACTTTATAAAAACAACTAGGTTAAAGGAATTTCAGATATAACAAAGGTCGCAATGGATACTGTAGTGCGCCCGGTCAAATATGTGATCGGTAAAGCTATCAGCGGTCTCTAATTATATCTTTACACTTTGGCACAAAGAGCACTGTGGAACCTCGAAGTTACGGAACCTCTTACGGTATTTCTCGCAACGGAATAAACCGTAAGAAGTTCTGACCGATACGGAATGGTGATGGTCTTGCCCTCACTCGCGCGGTACTCTGCCACCGAACCGTGGTGCTTCTTCATTGCCGTGTCACTGCTCATGCCGTAGAACAGCTTGAACTTCTTGCCATTCTGCAAGAGAAGGGAAATCGCTTTTGATTCGAGTCCAGAGGAAGGAAAAGTACTGTTGATTAGACAGAACCACCCTGATTTTGGGCTTCCTTACAGACCTGTCCCACCATGTTTTTGACGAAAAATTACGAAGAAACAGTTAACCCACCCTGGTTTTCTGGCCCAATACCGCCTTCCCCAAACAAGTCTTCTGTGTTCTCGACAGTGACTTTTATTCCCTGTTCGAGTCTAACTATGTAAGTTTAGCTCCACAACATATATCTTCTAATGTAAAGGTTTAACATATCAAGAGTTTAGAAATGGACCTTCTCGATGAGATCTCCGCCCGATTGGTCGTGTCCAGCGAAGAGACCACCGAGCATCACGAAATCGGCTCCTGAAATGATAGAAACTGTTCTTGTTTCCCTCTCTCTTTCTCTCTCTATCACTCTTTCTCCCTCCCTCATCACTCTTTCTCTCTCTCTCCCTCATCTCTCTCTCCCTCCCTATCTCTCTTTCTTCTCTCACTACCACCCTCACCTATCTCTCTATCTCTCTCTCCTCTCTCATCACTCCATATTCTCTCACTCTCTCGTTCCCTCATCTCTCCCTCTCCCACCCTCATCACTCTCCCTCTCCCTCATCACTCTCTCTCTAACCTGCTCCGAATGCCTTGGCAACATCGCCCGGATTGGTGCATCCTCCATCACTCATGACATGTCCATTCAGTCCGTGGGCAGCATCTGCGCATTCCAGGACGGCAGAGAGCTGAGGGTAGCCGACGCCGGCCTTCTTGCGGGTCGTGCACACTGAGCCTGGGCCAATTCCAACCTAGAAGAGAGAGAGAGAGAGGGAGAGAGAGAGAGAGGGAGAGCAGTGTAGAGAGAGAGAGAGAGAGAGAGAGAGAGAGAGAGAGAGGGAGAGGGAGAGAGAGAGAAAAAGAGGGAGAGAGAAAGAGAGAGATAGAGAGAGTGAGTGAGACAGAGAGAAAGAGAAAGAGAGAGAGAGAGAGAGAGAGAGAGAGAGAGAGAGAGAGAGAGTAAGAGGGAGAGAGAGAGAGGAGAGCGAGAGAAAGGAGAGAGAGAGAGAGAGAGAGAGAGAGAGACCGATGAGGACATGTGGCGCTTTTCAAATATCAACTTTACATTTTCCCGAAAGGAAACTTTTCAAAAGAAAACCCTTTTTTTAACAATAAAACTAAGGGCTCAAGAACCGTATGTTCGAAATAGGAACTCTAAGAATGTTAGAAAGTTGGTATTCATATTTAGGCTCAACCAGATTCGGAATTAATCGGATTGCACTCGTTCCAGTTACCTAAAATAAAACCGAGCGCACACTAAAACCACATGCGTTGAGAATACAAAGTCTTTCGGACAACTTGCTAGAAATTTCCTGAATATTTGTCTGGAATAATGATTGATATATATATCTTTTTTCTTGAACCCAAATCTTTTCACGATTACTACATACATAATTTTAAACTCGACTTGATCGATTTGGTGAGGAAAAAAAGGGAAAAGGAAGCTTTGCTATATAATCATGTAGAAATAAGATAAGAAAAGTGAGAGAATAAAGAGACTCTATAAAATTACTGATTAGAAGGAAACCGGTCTAGCGAATGACGAAGGGAATAAGCAAAAGCTTTTTTTAAGATAACCACAAGCTTTTAATTTATTCTCTTGATAAATTCTTTTCTAAAAGTACTATAGGACAGTGAATTTTTAGAAGGAAGTTAAAGAGTTTAATATCTTGCTAAAAAAATATTGAATAAACTCTTTTCAGTTCGCTCTCTTCCAAAGTAGTCCATAGTTTTTATTTACTTATTTAATAGAAGACGCAACAAATGTTCGAGGGAGGAAGAACTATGAAATCTGTATTAGTCCTACTAAAGAAATCCGAAAGCACGCTACACCGGATAATATTCTTTCCAGTTACCTAAAATAAAACTATGGCAGGCTAAAACCACGTGAGCAGTGAAGGATCTAGAATATGTCTGGCTCAATGTCAGAAAATACTTACCATGAAGTATCCATTTTCTTCTTCTTTTATTTGATCCGATATATCTCCCCGACTTACTGCTGTAAAATTCAAAAGCAGAACATTTTCACTTGACATGAGTGTTTGGATACGAAAAACGTAGAAAAGATGTGCTATATTTAATTTGATATAAAGAATAAGACAATAAAAGTGAGAGCTTCAAGAACCAAAATAGATATGGTTGGGGAGGGAGAGGAGAGAGAGAAAGAGAGAGAGAGAGAAAGAGAGAGAGACAGAGAGACAGAGAGAGAGGAAGAGAGAGTAATCCAGATGGAGCCATACATAAGACGCGACAATATTCACGCGGAGGGGGGCAGAGGAAAAGAGGAAGAAAAAAAAAGAAATGATCCGCTATAACCTGAAAGTGATAAAGAAGGGGTCGTCTAATATGGCCTCATTTGGTCAACAACACAACCAGGTTAAAAATTATTCTTTGCTCTCCCGTCTAGTGAAAACTAAAAAAAAACTTTTTTTTTCCTTTCTCTTATCTATATTCCAAGAACAGTAGACTTGCCTTCGAATGTGGGCGGTTAACAGATAACAGCCAATAAACAGATCCGTGCGACTGTTAAATTGCCTCATGCATTGCGTACTGATAAAGTGATACAAGCGGCTATCGAATAAATATATAAAGATCAGAGTGATTAGCAATTTTTTCGCTCATAAAAAATGCTTCGCGATTAGTTAGAAAAATCTTTCTCAGAAACATTGGAAGATTAGAAAGCTTTGGTCGCTTATAGAGGGAACTAGAAGGAAGAGAGAGAGAGAGAGAGAGAGAGAGAGAGAGAGAGAGAGAGAGATGTGGAGACAAGAGATGAAAGGAGGACAGAGAGAGAGACCAGGAAAGAGAGACAACGAGAGAGGAAAAAGAAGAGACGAGACGAGAGAGAGAAGAGAGAGAGAGAGAGAGAGAGAGAGAGAGAGAGAGAGAGAGAGAGGCAGAAGGCGATTAAGTGTAAGAGCGTTACAGTGATTAAAAAAAACTTATCGTCTCTTCCAAAAGAAATCTATGCCCTTTTTTAAATTTAAAAAGCACTTTTTTTTTATTTTCGAACAATGGAGAACTCTATGAAAGCATTAGTTAATCCCAACTGCAGATTCATTATACCAATGTTTGTTGATTCTATTCTCTTAAAATAAAACGATGCCGCACTGAAACCACGTAAGCAGTGGATAAGCTAGAAAATGTCAGGATCTTTTGTCAGGAATATTCATTGCGAGAGATCCCTCATTTTTCATGGACCTAATATTTTTCCGCCAAATAAATAGTTAAAATTTTTTTACTACTACTAATCCAGATGGTGTGGAGCGGAGAGAGAGAGAGACTGATCCGCTAGACTCTGAGACTGATAAAGAATTGGTCGACTAATATGACCTCATCTGGTCAAAATGATTTTTAGTACTAAGCAAAACAATTATTCTTTGCTCTCCACGTCTTCTGAAACCTCTCTCTCTCTCTTTCTTATCTATATTCCGAGAAGAGTCGACTTGTCTTGAATTGGGAGGGGGGGGGGGAGTTTAACAGATAATAACAGATAAGGGCCAATAAACAGGACCAACTTGGTCCTATTTATGCGACTGTTAAACTGGCTGTCACACACCCACTCAGCGTAGTGATAAAGTGATAAGGAGGCTTTAGAAAATACATAAAATATAGGCCAGAGAGATTAGCAAATTTTTATTTCTCTCTAGGACCATAGGGGAAAAATGATCTGTGATTTATTAGAAAAATCTTTCCCAAAAAGCATTGGAGATTAGAAAGCTTTGGTCGCTTATTTAATGAAAGAGAGAGAGAGAGAGAGAGAGAGAGGAAAGGATGGAGAGAGATACAAAGAGGTGCGAGACGAGAGAGGAAAGGAGAGAGCGATGGAGAAGAGGGAAGAGAGTGATAGCTAGGCAGAGAGAGAGAAAAGAGAGAGAGAGAGAGAGAGAGAGAGAGAGATGTGGAGATGAGAGACAAAGTGTGTGTGAGAGAGAAACAAAAAAGAGAGAGAGAGAGTCCAAACCTTGATGCAATCAGCTCCTGCCAAGATGAGCTCTTCGACCATCTCTCCTGTCACGACGTTGCCAGCATAGATCGTGTGGCGGTCGAACTCTTCGCGAACCTGGAAAATGGGGATAGAAATAATGTTTTTTAATCAATAAAAACCAAATAATAAAGCGAATCATTTCCATTCCCTTTTCTATCCATCTTCTCCTTTACCCTCGTAATGTGTCTTTCTACTTCTTTTCTGCGATTACTCATGGTCTTCCGATCTGATCATTCATTGGAGATTTAAAAAAAACGCTGACAAAAATAACCTTTGTGAATGAATCATAACAACTGCTACCAGCGATTATTCTTGAGGCAAGAGGAAATATATAATTTCTTCATTTCCGGCTTAATTACCCCCCCCCCCTCCTCCTTTCCTCGGCTACTTCTGTCGTCCTCATCAAGGTCCAGCCTAGGGGTTTATAGACCCAACGGTATTGGGTTGTTGCAGAAAACCATTACTTTATATGGTTTCAGCACCCAGACCCAGACCCAGACCCAGTACCCAGACCCAGTACCCAGACCCAGTACCCAGAACCAGAACCCACACCCTTGTTAGAATGAACAGGAGCTAGCTGGGATAGGGATAAAGCACCTTGCGGATAAAGTCGACAAAGACTTCGAGTAGCCATTCGCTACATCCAAGCAGATCGCGTTCAGTTGCATCACCGAGTGGCACACAGACTTCAGCTGAAATCGAATTATGCATGTAGTCAATAACTGAGTAATTATTCGGTATTATAATAATATATAATAGAAAAAAATAAGCCAAATCCTGTGTGGGTTGATAGATTTCCAAAGAATTCCCAAATTTTTTTTACTATTTATATTAAATTATTTGACACCTTTCCAAAGTCGTTGTCAGAAATGCCCGATGAAATCGCCATGTGGTCGAAGATCTTCTCATCTGCACCACTTGCGAACGCTTGCCATTCTTCCACCTTTAACGATACAGTATTTATTATTTCTATTTCATATTTTAACTCATTTCCTCGTTAGTAACTATTTTTTTAATTGAAAATCCATGCTTAAAAATTAATTCTCTCATTTTTTTTCTTTAAAAGCATAAATATCATTTATCTTTGAGTTTTATATAATGAGGAAAAAAGTAGAAAAAGAGGGAGAGAGAGAGAGAGAGAGAAAAAAGAAAGACAACCACTTACCGTATAATGCTTGTGAATAGTGGTGAAGAGCTGCTGATCTGCGAGCACCTTCGCCATCTCAAACGTGCCCACAGTGTCCATGTTGGAGGCGATAATCGGGATGCCCTTGTAGGTGCGCTTCGAGTTCCGGAAGGTGTACCTGAAAGGGAGTAAACAAAATTTTCATTTTACAAAAATTATACATCTCTTCTTATTTCCAAATGATATCTGAAATAATAAATAAATAAATATATATAGCATTTTAAATTCTCTTTTTAAAAAGGACTATTTGGATTTAGAAAAAAAAGTTGAATGTAAAAAAAAGAATAAAAAAAAAACTGACTCTCTGACAAGATCGACATCGGCACGGCTCTTGAGAGTCGATCTCTTCGGTCTCAGGAGGACGTCCTTGAAGTCAAGCTTGGGGTCGTTGATGATCGAAGGCATCCTGGAATGATGAGAGATGGAGAGAGCGAGAGAAAGAGAGAGAGAGAGAGCGAGAGAGAGGGAGAGAGAGAGCGAGAGAGAGCAAGAGAGAGAGGCGGAGAAAGAGAGGAGAGAGAGAGGGGAGAAAGAGACTTATCAATAACAATTCATATTTTTTTAACACGAA
This sequence comes from Allodiplogaster sudhausi, assembly GCA_945643635.1. Classification (NCBI taxonomy): domain Eukaryota; kingdom Metazoa; phylum Nematoda; class Chromadorea; order Rhabditida; family Diplogasteridae; genus Allodiplogaster; species Allodiplogaster sudhausi. The sequence goes on from CALZFC010000006.1 coordinate 2,411,278, forward strand.
ATTCGTAATCGATTAATAGAGTATCTAGAGCGGTTAAATATTACGGGTTCACAGTGTAATATATCGGGACTGATTGATCTCAAGGAACCAACACTGTTTCAAGCGCATTAATTGTAAAGTAACAACGGAGGAGGAGGGGGCAAGATACTACTAGATTACATTTCTGATAGAAACTGGTCTCGCTACTCTGGTGACTTCTTCAAAGACGAAAGACAAACACACACTGGTAGCTGAAATGAAATGTAACTTGGGAGGGTCGTGTAGAGGGGTCGCTAATATCTTATCGCTCTTCCGTATCAGATGTTGGTGCCATCGGAGGAGATGCGGCAGAAATGGATGGAAAGAGAAATGGAGAGCGAGCGAGAGTGATAGATTGAGGAAGAAGAGAGAAGGGAAAATGAGAGGGAAAAAGTGACAGAGAGAAAGAGAGCGAAAGAGCGAGCGAGCTAGAGTGAGCGAGGGAGAGAGAGAGAGAGGAAGAGAGAGAGAGAGAGAGAGAGAGAGAGAGAGAGAGAGAGAGAGAGAGGGAGAGGGAGAGGAAGAGAGAGAGAGAGAGAGAGAGAGAGAGACGAGGTCACAAAAAAACGGACGAATGGACGGCCAGACACACAACGAACGACACTGATAAGGTCTCTGAGAAAATTTGTGACGGAACCAAGCGAGCGAGAAATCAAAGTTTTTTTGCCATCATGGAAAATATAGAAAAAAGTGACATATTCAGACAAATAATTTGAGGCATTTCATAAAGAGATAAAAAACATTTTAAAAGAAAATATATCCATTAGAACACCTATCCAGAAGTTGCAACAGCGATATCCGATAAAAAAAAATGGGCAAAAGTTGTTGAAAGCTAGCATGGAATGTGAAAGTATGTTAGAACTAATATAAAACCAATGGAAGGCAAACACATTTTCAACGTTTCAAAAAGAAACGAAAAAAAAGCTTTCTAATTCCATTCGAACGCGAAATGACGCGACTGCTATGAAGGAAGATGCAAAAAAGGATCAACCATTTGCGCGTTGTGTCAGGAAGCCTCTTCGTGTTTTCCATTTGGTTTAAACTCTTATTGGCGACATTTTTATTAAATAAATATACCTTAACATACTAAACCTAATTAGGTAAACCCCAATTCAGGCTCTATGCACAAATGACCAATGACTGGCTACGAATTTTGGACGCGGACGAGCGTAAGGAGAGAATAGGCGCGGATCTAGAGCGGTTCGTTGCGCGCGAAGGGGACGCGTGGTGCTTGCGATTCAACCCCGGACTCAAGAAGGCACTCGTGGAGAAACTTGGCGATACGGAGATCGTCAAGCTCATCTTTCAACTTGCCGATGAGCAACATGGTCTTGAAAGGTTTCTTTTTTTCTTGTCAGCACTAAAATAAACGACTACGATGCCCCATTTCCTACACATATTTTACAGCTATAAAACCACCTTTTTAACTGAAGAATGTTGTTTCGAGAAGCAAATGATGAATTAATAGAGGTTGACAAGGGAATTTTAACTTTTGCATTATACAGGACGGAGAATGAAGAGCGCCAAAATCGTCTACGAATGTGGCAAGAGGACGTGGATCTCGACACGAAAATGTGCGAGAACGACGAGCGGATTCTCGAGAAGTTGGATTTGGTAAGGAAAAAAAAGAGCGAAGAGAAAAATTGGCAATACAAAAAGATACGAACGAAAAAGACCTTCTCTGAAAGAGTTTAAGGAAAATTTTGTTCTTATTTTTAAGTAGCAGCCTAAAATTCAATAGCATTGCGAAGGAATAATATTAAATATATAAAAAAATACAAGATATATAAACAGGAAATATGGTATTCTTGCAGATGCTCGAGCATCAGCAAGCCGAGCTACAGCAACAGGGCGTGCCAGCGTTCCGAGTCACGAAAAACACGCGAGAAATAGAGTTGCAGATGAAGATACTACAATTTGTGCTTAGCACACGGAATTAAAAGTGTTAAAAAGATGTTAAAATCATGTAAAATAACGACAAGCTTGTGAATTCTTCTCCGAATAAAAGTTTCCCAAACCAGTCATTTCGTTGACACAAAGCTAATAGCATTACGGTATAATTTAAAAATGTGTGTTGTCTCATGCGGAAGAACGAACGGAGTGAGATTTTCACTACAGTACACTTGCACGAGAAGGCTTTCTTTTAATTTAGCAAAGTTTTTGAATTGCTGCTGTTTATGAAGGATTTACCGGCTTATTCTAGGAATTTGTTTTGTGTTTTTACAGTTTAAATTAGCATGGACCTGTTTAGTTAATGCTACTTATCTTTTTTGACACCGGTTATTTCTCGTGAAATAGGCTGTTAAGTTACTTGATTTCTTGAGATGATATTAAGTAGTCGCTGTATCTTGCTTTATTCTTTTATAATTTGGTTTTGGGTCTGGGTTTCTTTCGATTTTTTTCTTGTGTGGCATTAACCTGGGTTTTTTTTATTCTTTCTTCCACCAGTCGCGCATCGCTAATTTAAAGTAAATGTGTGCGAAATTTTCGAAGTTTATTTCTTCTTTTTCTTTCCAGGGTAGTAACAGCGTCAAAAATGGGCCTGGACAACAAGCCGCTCATCATCGACGGCAAGGACCATCTCCTTGGCCGTCTCGCGTCCATCGTCGCGAAGCAGCTCCTGCTCGGCCAGCGCATCGTTGTGGTGCGTGCCGAGGAGATCTGCATCTCGGGCAACTTCCATCGCTCCAAGCTGAAGTACCTCTCCTTCCTTCGCAAGCGTCTCAACGTCAACCCGAAGCGCGGACCCTACCATCTTCGCTCGCCAAGCAAGATCTTCTGGCGCACGGTACTTTTTTTTCTTTTGACAGAGTGGAAATAGCTCCTTTTCCATTTAGAAAGAAGGTGCTAATGCTAACTTCATTTGAAAGATATCTTTGGCATGTTATATTGCATCATCAGTGAGTTGAAAGCGCTTTTTGGACGCTGAAATCTCCAGGAAATGAACAGCATTTCCATCATAGTGATGCTAGCTGTTTGTTTTAGAAGAACGCTGCCGCTATTGTGGCCATAATACCAGCGCATGATCAACTTTATTTCACCAAAAAAAAACGGTGGTTCACATTCCGGTAGTAAGCTGTTAAGAAGGACATTATATGAGCTTATTGTTTATCTCTTCTTTTCGGTCTTGAAAATTAATAATCAAAAAGTATGAAAGACATTGTAGAGGTCTCATTTTAGTTGGCTTTTAAGGATTCATTCTGAAAACTATGGGAAGTCGGGATGAAATACAATCGTAGAAACTTGTGGTATTTTAAAGTTATATGACATAATGTCAAAATATTTCAAATTATTATTATAGCAAAGTATCATTGTTTCTCTTGCTCAGGTCCGTGGTATGCTGCCCCATAAGACGGTCCGCGGCTTCAACGCCCTTCGCCATCTGAAGGCCTACGAGGGAGTGCCGCCTCCGTACGACAAGACGAAGAAGGTGGTCCTCCCCTCGGTCATCCGCCACCTCGCACTCAAGCCCAGGAGGAAGTTCTGCACGGGTCAGTTGAAGTTGTTCTTTGTTTTTGCTTGTTTAAAAGCTATAGAAATGTGGATATAGAACAAACAAAGCAAAAATTTGGGCTACGATATATAGCAAGGCAAGCGAAAAGTTCACTTTCATTATAAGCTTAGTATTTAGGAGCATGCGGTTTCACCAAGGCAATATATGTCAAGTAGAAAGTGATTGAAATGAAAGATGTTCATTGATCATTGAATAGCGTGTTTATGAAGGAAATACTTGTTAGAAGGGATGGATGTGCAATTCGGTAAGTATGCCCAACACTGATAGTTAATCGGGATTAAAAGTTGCCGCATTTTCAAACAAATTTTAATCGAGAATTTAATGATACCCCGTTTTCGACCCAAATTGTTATTCGGAAATTAAATAGTTCCACATTTTCAACCCTGCATTTTTCAGTTGGCCGTCTCGCCCACGAGGTCGGCTGGCAGTACCAGGACGTTGTGAAGAAGCTGGAAGCCAAGCGCCGTGTCAAGGGAGCCGCATTCCACGAGGAGAAGAAGAAGCTCGCCAAGCTCCAGGCACAGGCACTCAAGAATGTTGCGCCTAAGATTGCGAAATACCAGAAGATCATCGAAGCTTATGGCTTCCACTGATTGTGGAATTGGCCATTTTGAAAGGATGCAAGAAGAGAGATAAGGAATGTTCATTGTTTTATTCCTCGCTCTGTCGTCTTGCTTCTTTTGTTATAAAACGTTCATGAAATACCAGATGTTATTTGTTGCAAAAGAATGGTACAACAGGAGGTTATGTCGCTTTAAAGTAATATCATGACTGGTACAAGAGATGGAAAGGTGAGGCCAATTGTAAGGAGTTGAGATGTTGTCACTGTCGGCGGCGCTGTTGCCGCAGTTTGATGTGGCGGCAGGAGATGGACTACTAGGGGTATGTATTTGGATGGATTCAGGGGCAGAATGCTGGGGCTCGAGTTGAGCTTACTTGGTTTCATGGTCGGCTATTTGTTCTGACAAAAGAAGTTTGGCGCAATGTAAATAAGTTATCATATCTCTGAATAAGCTGTGGGAGGACTTACGATTCTAAATGAAAATCTAGCTTCTTACCCTGGCTTCTGAATTCAGATACTAGAGAAAATAGGTGACAAATATTCACTGCAACATTGAGGAATTCGTTCGTTTTTTGTTGTTGATTAGAATCAACTGGGAAGTATGCTGAGGCGTATCGCATAGCATGGAATTGAGAGAATCTTGCTTTTCTCTCTCTCTCACCCTCCTCTCTCTCTCTCTCTCTCTCTCTCTCTCTCTCTCTCTTTCTATCTCTCTCTGTTTTTCTCCTTCTCCATATCTCTCTCTCTCTCTCTCTCTCTCTCTCTCTCTCTCTCTCTTTCTCTCTGTCTCTCCTATCTTTATTTCTATTTTCCCTATCTCTCATCCAGGTGAGCCGAACAGACTCCCCGCTGATCTCCAGCCTCTTCCTGCACGTCCATCTGCTAGGCAAGGCGATCAAGGAGAAGAAGAAAGTGCTCTTCGTCAGTCGTCAACTCGCAGAGACCAATCTAAGGTAAGGTTGGACAAATGCCTTTCTCTCTCTCTCTCTCTCTCTTTCTCTCTTTCTCTCTCTCTTATTTCTCTCTTAATTATTTCTAATTCCTATCTCTCTTCTGCCTTTCCCTTTGCTCACAGGCTGAAAAAGAAAATCAGATCGATCAGATGTTGGGAATAAGAATATATCGCAACAAGATTATGTTAATTAGTGTGAAACTAATAATAATATAGATTTTCTTCGTATTTTTCTTTACAAGGGAAAGGTCTAACGGTGAAGTTCTATAAAGCTAAAGTCCGAAAATGTATCGTTCTAGCAAAATACAATTCATTGCAATCCTTCACCTTGCGGTTAGACCATTCTCCTTCTAGTTGTACATGTCATGACTTCGTTATGGAAGTTGTCTTGTAATTGCCCTAACTACTATGATCCTTGTCTTTTTTTTATTTTATCGTCTGTGAAACTAATTGTAAGAATAAGAGCAAGCCATGAGAGTAGAATCTATATTTATCACGATCAGAACATTCTTGTAGTTTAAATGTGGCATAAGGCTAATGAGGTAGGGTACTGTAACTATTTTGAGGTTAATGTAGACTTGAAGATTATTCTTCTTGAGGATAATCTGCACGAAGCTGGCCATTCGATGGGACCCGAATCTGATTCGAGTACTCGAGATGGGAGAAGCACTCGGCATGGAACTAGGCGACGAGAAGGGGGCATGCGAGCGGCTAGCTGAGACCATTGAGAGGGTACGGTAGATATTTGAAAGGGAATACGGTAGTTATTTGAAGGAGAAGATGGTAGTTGTTTGGAGGAGAGTACGGTGGGTTATTAGAGAGAGAGAATACGGTAGATGGTTGTTACTATAGAACTGTTTACACACGCACAATTGCCTGCCTGCGTGTAGACATCGAACCAGGGTAAAAGAGGAGGTACTGTCGATTCGACAGACCCACCCTTATTTTGGGCCTCCCCAAGCCCTCCTACCCCACCATGTTTTTTGAGGAACATGTATACAAAAACAGCGAACCCACCCTGGTTTCCGGAGCCAATACCTACATCTCCACCCTAATCTTTTTGGTACTTGCTCGACAGTGGCTTTTATTCCGTGCATCGTACGGTGAGACATTTTCGAGGAGTTGTAGTAGTAATTGCTAAATATTGACTGGTGGTGAATATTTGTTGGCGGTATTTTTTTTCTTTTCCAAACTGTGTCTTACTCCATTTCCCAATGTTTTATTCGGTTTACTTGAGGCGGCAGCTGCTTGTGCGTACGTGCTGATTGAAGATTATTTTTCTTGAGGCGGCAGCTGATTGCGCGTACGTGATGATTGAAGATGCGTCCACTTTTGATTTCCTCGGCGCTGAACCCTTCGTGCTTCTTGATCTCCTTGATAGACTGGAGGCGAACACGGAGCTGGCCAGGTATTTTAATTGATATTCAGGGTTTAAAAGGTGCCCCCTCCTCGTAAATTTAGCAGACCGACCCCAAGAAAAGTTCAGAGCCTCCCCGCAGTTAACTAAACCTACCCAGAGCACCGTGGTAGGCTTAGTTAGTAAGGAGCCCAGACCCTGTTTTACCATTTTCACAAGCAATCGATAGTCCCATTTATTCATTGATAATATTCATTTTGCTATTTGGAATTCTCGCCTCTCGCTAAGTCTTCAAATGCATAAGTGTGGATGAGCGAGAAGACGGGGAAGGACAGCGAAAATGAAGGATTGGCAAGAGCGAGAAGAGGGCGAGAGAAAGAGAGAGAGAGAGAGGAGAGAGAGAGAAGGAGATAGAGAGAAGGAGAGAGAAAGAGAGAGAGAGCGAGTGATGGAATGAGAGAGAGAGAGAAGGAGGAGGAGAAAAATGCAAAAGAGGGAAGAAAAAATTGAAGAAGAAAAAAAGACAAGGCAAATTAATCAGTTTTCGATGCGGTTGCTTGACCGGCAGTTTTACGGTGCTCGGTTCGCTCATAATCTATGGGGTCGCGTCTTCTCCGTTGTATGCGGTTGCATATCCCCCCTATCTTAATTCATGGTCTGTTATAACTTTCTATTCTATCTTGTTCTTCTCTCATTATTTTCTCTTCATTTCTTGTAAACTCTCTCTCTCTCTCTCTCTCTCTCTCTCTCTCTCTCTTAATTACGCTCTCTCTCTCTCTTCCTAACTCTCTCTCTCTCTATCTCTTTATCTCTCTTTCCTTCTCTTACCCTTTCCTTATCTCTCACTCTCTCTACACTTTTTTTTCTCTCCTCTCTCTCTCTCTTTATCTTTCTCTCTCTCTTTCTTTCTCTCTCTCTCTCTCTCTCTCCCTCTCTCTCTCTTCCTTTCTTTGTCTCTCAATCACTCTGTTTGTTTCCCAAACTCTCTCCCTCCCTCTTCCTCTCTCTCTCTCTCTCTCTCTCTCTCTCTCTCTCTCTCTCGCTCTCTCGCTCTCTCTCTCTCTCTCTCTCTCTCTCTCTCTCCTTACAGATGCCTCGTGTCCTTCTCCCACGACTGCTGTCTCTACCGTCTCCTCCTCCATCGTGCCGACTACGATGTCGTACTGGAGCCAGTGGGCGCCGGCTTCGGCAAGGACGTCACAGGCACGGTACTGCAGCGAAATTGTCGTTTGAATTTCCCGCTCATTTTAGAGTTAATAATCAAATACAGTCAACATAATGAAGCGCAGTTATAATCTATCTACAGATGAATCCCGCATAGCTTTTATCATTTTTTTTATGCGCGGATAATAGCGCGCTTTCAGCGACTTATATTAATGTAGGAATCGGTCTTCAGAATGGATTTATAGTACGTATTTATTTTGTGTGAGACATAAATAGGTAAGAAAGGTTTTAGAGAGTTGGTGAGAGAGAGCAAGGAGAAAAAAGAGAGAGAGAGAAAGAGAGAGAGAGGGAGGGAGAGAAAGAGAGAGAGAGAGAGAGCGAGAGAGCAAAAGAGGCAGAAAGAGAAAGAGAAAAAAATAGGCAGATAGAGAGAGAGAGAGAGAGTGAGTGAGGGAGAATGAGGCAGAGAGAGAGAGAGGCAGAGAGAGAGAGAGAGAATGATGCAGAGATAGAGTGAGAGAGTGAGAAAGATATGGGTCTGATTATGAGCATACCCTGACATGTAAAGATGAACACTATTAATGCGTACTTTGTTAACCCGACAGTTTTATTTCATTTGCGTTGGAGAAATATTATTGAGGAACGAAGAACGTTGTTTCCTTCTCGTTCTTCTCTTTTCTATAATTACATATCAAAATGGATTATGTTTAGCATTTCTACACCTAGATTAATTATATTGTACATTATACAGAGTTTCAATACATATATTATTCATTTTACATGGATCATACAGAGATGCTATACATTAATTGTACATCAAACATAGCTAATACATTCCGAGCTTCTATTCCTGCTCTCCTGCTGGCGCTGCTGACATGTAACAGTTCGCATAATTTGCATAAAACGGGCCTGATCAATGTACTCGTTGAGTACGGTAGGTTTGGGCAGAACAGAGAAGGCCGTTGGCAAAGTGCCAAGAGGGTCCTGAGACGACGATGCGTGAAGCAACAGGTGAAGCCGTAGAGCAGCACGCAGAGACAGCCAGGCGATAGCAGAGAAGGCGATCAGAATGAGAAGAGCGGCATCGTAGGCGGCGTTCACTGAATTAGAGTAACTTGTTACGGTTTGTTTTTAAGGGTTACGGTATTTGTTTTGGGTTACAGTATCTTTGTTTGGGTCTGGTACTTTTGTTGTTCCCGGAATTTTGAAAGCGTTGAATTTTGGAATGCGTAGTAGTCAGATGAATGGTACTAAATGTTAAAAAAAAATTAGCGTTTTAATTATTAAAAAAATTCAAAACCTTTCCATCCCTCAGAAGTGCCAAGTGGTTTACCGCTCATGTAGACTGTTTGGCCCAGAAGTAGCTGGCATGCCGTGATTGCGTAAGAGATGGTATAGTAGAGAAAGGCGACGAAGTTGGAGCATAGAAGAATGGACTGAAAGGAAATTGGGTACTGTATTGTTTCTTTTATAGGACTTTTCAGTTGTGATTATTAATTCTTCAAGAATTCCAAGGATGGGAATAAATGTGTGTTTAGAAGAAGAAGGATAGGAAAGTCGCATATTTTAATCCATTTTTTTAGGATCGAAGGTGTAAATTTTTTAGATGTATCATAATAGGTACCAATTAATTTAGCATTATTTTAAATGAAATGTTTGGGCCTTCTTACCATTAGCGAAGTTTTAGATTAAAGCACACAACGAACCTGCACAGCGATGAATTGTAGGAGAACAGCCGGACTCTGCCAGCACAAGGCGACTGCACCGCTTGCGCTTAATAGTTGGATACCTAGCTGGAAAGGGACAATCATAATAATAATAATTATTATTATTATTATTCATTATTATTATTGTTATTATTATTATTATTTTATTATTATTATTATTATTGTTATTATTATTATTATTTTTTTATTATTATTATTATTATTATTATTATTTTATTATTATTATTATTGTTATTATTATTATTATTATTATTATTATTATTATTTTATTATTATTATTATTATCTGGAAAACTTACCAGAATCGTAATTACTTTCTGGCAAGAATACTGGTAGTTCTGATAAGGTGAAACTGGTTTATTGCAACAATACAAGTATTTAATACAATAAATAGAATGGAATAAAAACAAGACACTTTCACGATGTGAAACTGACGAAAATGGCAGCGAAGCGAGTGTGGCCGAGATGAATTCCGACAAGGTAGATACCGTAAGTGCAGTCGAGAATAGTGAAGGCGGCAGAGAGAAGGACGAATACCTTGAAAGGGATGAGTCTAGGAATTGAGGCTTCATTAAAGAGGGAGGTAAAAGGAGTTTAATATAGAGAAGTTTGGAAAGAAGGAGTTCTATTCAGAGAGATTAAGATAGAGGCTCCTAATTGGAGAACAGGAGAAGGGTCTAATTTTGGTGGGGGGGGGGGGGAAGCGGCCTACTTACAATTAGAGACGGTTGAAAAGGGGTTATCGGGTGGTGGCTCCAGCCTTTTTGGTTGCAAAATGCACAAAAATTGACTTAAGAATGCTTTATCTATTAGCCTATTCAAAAGAGAGAGAGAAAGAGAGAGAGAGAGAGAGAGAGAATGTTCAAATCAGCCTAGGACAGACATCAGAACCCCCAGGCATTCGTTCTTCATTTACAAGAGCGATCTTACAAATGTCGCTGTTATCCGCTGTGGAGGCGGCGAATTCCTCGAACCACGAGAAGAACAAAAAGACTCTGATAGCAACACGGGATGAAGAGGTTGCTGGCATTCCGGATTCATCGACGAAGAAGGGGCTTAAAGTGGCCTGACCTGACCACGGTGCCAAAGTGGTCAGAAGGAGTGTTCGGAGATAAAGAAGAAGTTTCTATCTAGGTCTAGCTAGCACCCTCAGGGCTAATTAGGTGTGCGAAACAAGAGTTTTGTGCGTTGCGATAAGACTGTGAATTAGAGAGAGAGAGAGCGATTGAAAAGAGAGAGATAGAAAGAGGAAAGAGAGAGAGAGAGAACGAGAGAGATTGAAAGAGAGAGAGAGAGAGAACGAGAAAATTGAGAGGAGTAAGACGAGAGAGAGAGAGAGAGAGACGAGAGAGACAAAAAGCACTTGTTGATGGTGCATTGCCGTGGAGTGTAAGATGTTAATGACCGAATCTGCGTGCATAAGCAACCCTCATTTAGGATCTCGCATCGCACTATCATTGTCTGTCTGACTCTCTCTCTCTCTCTCTTTCTCTCTTTCTCTCTTTCTCTCTTTCTCTCTCTCTCTCTCTTTCTTTTACCGCTTGTTGCTCTCTCGCCTTTATTCACTGCCTTAATGATTTAGAAAGAAGGATAAATGCAGAGTTCTCTTTGTTTCTGCCGGTGATAAGAGAGTGTATAATCTCCACTTGCCTGCAGAAAAGATCCTTTGCTTGTTCTTTCTCTCAATGCAAGATGCGACTTATAGATGTTCGAGCATAAAAGAACTCGAAAAAAGTCGAACTTTAAAATCCTCAAAATATCATAAGCATCAATAGTATCTATCTTTTTTAGCCCCTCCATTTATCATATCTTGATGCACTTGATTGGTATATGAGTTCGAATCACAAGTTGTACGCCTTTTTTGGCGAATCAATACAAACGCTGTTGAAACATAAGCCAATATTCATTATTGAGGAAACGAGTAAACAAATAAGTGATTAATTAATTAAGTAATAATTTAGATGCTTCTCCGTAATCGAACGGGAGGCGGACTGCTGCCAGCGTCCACTCGACTTCTATTCCATGTCGGCGATCGGTCGATGAAGTGCTTCCCACCCGGGCAGTTTCGTCGATCTACTTCTGAGAGAGTGCATATCTCTCTCTTTCTCTTTCCCTCTCTTTCTCTCTCTCTCTCTCTCTCTCTCGCTCTCACTATCTCGGTGTATATTTGACAACTCTCTTCATCATTCACGATCCCTCCTTATTATGCTTTCCCTTTAAGCATGTTTCTCTCTCTCTCTCTATCTTCGTATCTTTTAATGACTTTTAATGATTTAACCATACGGAACTATATCTGGCATATTTTTTCCAATTGTTTAATTTTATTATGTGCCTAATTTTGTTTATAAATTGTGCCTCGTTGGCTCTTTGTGACTTCGCCTCGTACTCTCCGTTCACTTATATGTGATAAACACAAGTGCAATTCAACAAGGACTTTATCAGAGTCACACGGATTGAAGACACAAGACAGCAGCAGTTACCGGAAACGATAGAAGATCCTAGAGATTGTCTTCTTGCAGCGAAGAATGCATTAACGATCCCAACAGTAACTGCAGGAAGCGATTTAGACATATTTCGCGATATTCCCGACAAGAACAAGAAGGGAAAATGCGAAAAGCATTTTACATAGCAATCGACACACAGTGAGAGAGAGAGAGAGATAGATAGAGAGAGAGAGAAAGAGAGATCGAAGGGCGCTTCTCTCACAATTATAGCAATAGGAGGAGCAAAAGCAGCTTGTCCTCTCGTTCTTCGCGTTGATCGTCACGGGTGTCCTGGGTCAGCAGCAGCAGCAGCTTTGGCGCGGTCATTCCTCTTCGTCTCTGTGCCACTTGGCCCTCCTTGGGTTCGCCTCTTCTCTCTTTCAGTTAAATGCAATGAATACAAGAGCGATGCAACAAGGACCTTATCAAAGTCAGTCGGATACGTATGAGACACAAGAACAATAACAGGCACAGACAGTAAAAAGGGGAGCAGTCGTAACTGGTCACAATCAAAAGGAAGTACAGTAGTGAGAGAGTGATAGAAGAGATGCATCAGTTCAGAGGGGAGGGGGCGGGGCCATCGCCACACTGGGGGGGGGTCTCTGTTTCTGTATCGCCATTGAATTGCAGACATCTTGAATGCCTCTTGGACTCGGCTCTATCGGCAACACCTAGAGAAAGATTCATTTAGTGAGGCGCTATTGGAGATGAACTCCGCGAAGATTCATGCACATGGAAGAAAGTTCTTTTGATTGCTTGTAAAAAAAATCTCCATCTTGCACAAAAGGTTTGTTGCAATCGCGTGGTCTTTCTTTCTTTTCAAAAACGCCCAGCTGAAACAAGATTCGATGAACAGGCTGATAGGGCCAGATGAATGATACAGAGAGAGAGAGAGAGAGAGAGAGAGATTGAGAAAGACAGAGAGTGAGATACAGATCGTACTTGTCTACCCTAAATATGCAGCTGAGTATGAGATGTTGATGGCCAATCCTGTGCGCATAAGTCTCCCATATTTAGCATCTCGCCTTACACTCTCATTCTATATCTGACTCTCTCTCTATTTCTATCTCTCTTTCCCGTTCTCTCTCTCTCTTTCTCTCTCTCTCGTTCTCTCTCTTTCTCCCCTCACGACTTGCTCTAATAGGACGTTTCATTCATGTTACCTTTCTCTCTCTCTCTCTATTTCTATCTCTTTTTCTCTTTCTCTCTCGCTCTCTCTCTCTCTCTCACCTTTATTCACTCCCCTAATGGAAACGGAGTTGCTCGAGTTGCACATTCACTGTAGACAGCTAATTTTTACCGTTTTATTAATCTGTAATAAGAACTGTAAAGAAATAAGTGAAATTGAAAAACTGACAAGAGAAATTACTAACCGTAAAGTGTCCATTGCTATATTTTAATTATAAAATTATCTAACTATTTGTTTTGCATTCTACACATAGAAATACACAAACAGTCCTATTTTTTGCATCCAGTGGTTTTAGTGGCGCCTGTTAGGTTAAGTAGCTGCAGCATTGTTTATGGATCGCTGGCATGTATCTCTTTATTATTTTCCGCAACAGTTTTCTAGAAATGTTGTATTGTCTACCAGCAGCAGTGTGAGAAAGTTGTCAATGCTGTACTAGATGGAGATGTTCACAACGACTCCCCGGCGACGCTCTCCCTGCGTTCTCGGAGACATGGCCCATTCTGGACATCCTTGTGGATCAACCTATGGTGCGCACCGAGATAATTTATGATCTTATTGTTAGTAACAGTCGGAAAAAAGTCAAGTGATAGTAGGCCTGGAGCCATACACACAGCGCGGAAAGTATCGCGAGGCCGAACTACCAAGCTGAACTATTCTTAACGTGCCAATAGTTCTGAACTATCTGCTACAGTTCGAGGTGTCTCGATAAGCGATCCAAGATTCCACGTGGTGATCGCCACAACTCTGCGCGCCGGGGACAGGAGCTACATACGTCGAACATTCCACGCGGGATGTCCGCCGAGTTTACGTCAGAGAAACTTTCATCAATTTAAGTCCACATAAACGTGCCCAGCACTATTTTGAATTACAAAAACTTTCATATTCCCAATTACAACATTACAATGTCAAGATTCGTTTCTTTGATCGTTCCTAAGACGTTCGCGCTAGTTCAACAAAACGAACAATTCTCCTTCATTAAACATAAATGTGTTATGAAAAAATTGTGTATTCAAGATTTTAATTTAAAAATAAATAAATAAAATTTGTTTGCATTTTTCTAAATCATGTGATGAATCTTCAATTTTTGAATTTGCGCGACTAACAGATATTCCAAGGCCCTTTATCGATCTTTTGCAAATGGAAGTGTCTGAATTATGGAGAGATGGATAGTTGGGCTTGTTAAATGCGGGAACGGATGGGAAAGCCAAAGGAGATCGGGGTGAAGTCGCCGGGTTGGTCTTACTGTAGGTGGCTGGCTGGTCGGGGTACTGTAGCTGTTTGGTCGGGGCGGGACCACAGATTCCGCCTAAGACGCGGCGCCGGCCGAATCGGCGGTGACCGCGAGCGTCAGGACGACTTCGCCTTCCTGGCACTCGGCCACGAATGGATTACGCGGATCCACCTCTTCCTTCGGCACCGTCGCGTACTGCACCACCAGCTTTTCCTGAGAGAGAGAGAGAGAGTGAGAGAGAAAAAGAGAGGGGAGAGAAGAGAGGGAGTGAGATAGAGAGAGAGAAAGAGAGAGGGGAGAGAAAGAGAGAGAGAGAGAGAGAGAAAGAGAGAGAGGGTGAGAGAGGATAGGGAGAGGAGAGAGGGAGGGATGAGAGAGTGGAGAGAGTGGTAGGAGGGAGAGAGGGAGAGAGAAGAGAGAGAACGAGAGAGTGCGCGAGAGAAGCAGAGACCTCCTTGGGCTGCCCTCCGCTCAGCCGTACGACGTCGAGTGTCTCCTTGCCGCCCGCGTCGACAAAGCCGTAGACCGGCCGGACGCGGAAGAACGCGTTCGACGAGGTCTTGATCTGTAAGGAGAAGAGGAAAAGCGATTATTATCGAATTGATCGATTGAATTTATTAAATAAATATTCCATAGTTTTGCATACGTAAATAGACAAAGCTTGATATGAAGAGAGAAATGAACTCGATAAAGTTCCCTGATTTTGATTAATTCCATTGACTAAATAAACTTATAGTGAAACGTGCAATAATGATCTTTTGAAATATGCTAATTAGGTGCTCCATTTCAAAACAATCTTTTTCTTAATAAGGGCATTTTGAGAATTTTGACGCATGTCTTCCCTAAAAGCTCTGGTTGTATTTCATAAGTGAGGCTTCTCCATAAAGGCTGGCGATATTCTTTAGCACCGTTGAATTTTTCTAAAAATACATTTTTGCCCTTGAAAGAGGGCATTTCCTTGAATTATGTAAATTATTAGAAAAGATGCATACTTTAAAGGAGTAGGGCGGGTTCTCGTAATCTACATTTCTGTGATTTCTTTCACATTTCACCCACTCTTTTTTCTCCTCCTCCTAAATTCCAGCCCATGATCTACCTCACCTAAATTACGTTCCTTGATCTAGATCTCCTAAATTCCGGCCCTTGATCTACCTTGAAGGCGAGCCTCTCGGCCGACTGCGAGACGATGGAGTGCGAGGAGGAGCTGCCTGAGATGGCGAAGGAAGCCGTCGGCGGCTCGATGCTCAGCGCCGGCTGGAGAAAAGGGGGCATTTTAATGTATTAAGTATTATTTATTAATTAATTATATATTTTTTTATATTTAACTAAAAAGCTTCCAATGCTATCAAATACAATAAATTATTAGAAATTTTTGTTATTTTTCTCGAAACCAAAAACGTTTCCACACACAGAGAGTTTTTTTTTAAAGAATGCTTATATCTCTCAATTAATTAATTAACTGTATATAAACCTGATCATCAGTCATGTCGGAAGCAGCAAAGTGAAAAAGGAGAAGAGAGCGGAGGAGAGAGCGAGGTGGGAAGCAACCACCTTCCGGGAACGATCGACTGTGAAATGACCAATGGTTGTGAAATTCATTCTTGTCTCTGGCGCACTTTTACTCTCATTTTGCGCTTTAAATCTCTTTCATAATTGCAACGCCCTATGTCTCATTTTCCTTTCAATACTTCATCGTCTCTTCATTGTTAATTTTACTCACATCGCTAGAAATTTTGTCGACAACCCCCTATTAGCGCATAAATTCCGCCAATTCCGCCTGCATATCTTTCATCCTGGAATCGACCTACTTTTTCATTCGATAAATAAATTAAATATTTAACCTTTTTTTGAAGATGAACAAACAAGTCTTAAAATGATAAACGTTTGTTCTTCTTCTGCTTCGAAATTCCTCAATCATCTTCCGTTGGTTCTGCAATAGATCAGACTCGGCAATCTTCCTCAGGCATTCAATCGAGCGCAATAATCGATTTTTTTTTAAAATTATGTCTTCATCAGCATTTTTATATGAGGCATTTTTTTATTTTATTAAAATTTTTTTTAATTCTTAAATATGACATTTGCTGAAGGGTTAGTTTCTAGCCGGACATTAACAATAAAAGAGGGAGGAAGGACAAAGTTCTGATTAAGACGGTGCATTTGGTGGGGCTCTAGGAAGACATCAAATACATAAAAATTCTGTTAAAGGTCATAACATAAAATTACGGGAAGCTTCTTCAGTAAGAGTGGGGCGCTTACAAGCTCCGTACTCCGTGGTTACCCTCTTCAGATTACTCTCTTCAGCGTAGGTCGCACAGGTAGGCAGGGAAGAGATTATTTATTAGGAGCAGGCAGAACAGACGAAGAGATAGAAAGGGAAGTCGGCAACTCGGGACAATGAGGGCAGCGGAGACTGGCATAGGGCGGGTCCCCTCCGGGTCTTGCAAATCCCCCTTGAATACATCCGAGGATTAAGTACAGGCGAGAGAAAGGGCGGCGCCTATCAAATAGAAACTATAGAGAGGATAGCAAACAGTTAGTCAATGATAATATACGGAATATTAAAAGAGATATGTATATACATGAGGCTCTCTTATACTTCGATGATTGAATTCATTTTGTGCCCCACTTTTGATGCCGTGCCGATAAATAAGAAACACGAAATTATGCTGTATCGAGTATGTGAAAATGTGACAAATGACTTCCGACCGGGCGAGCAAGGACGCCCCATGGCAAGCCGGGCCGCGACGGACAGCCCGGATCACAGGGAGAGAATGGATCTGATGGCGCGCATGGCTCCGACGCTAAGTGCAGCCCGTGCCTGAGGCGAGGAGGCTCTTCATAGCTCCGCCTACCCGTCCGCACGAACTCCGCTTACCCGTCCGCACAAGCTCCGCCTACCCGTCCGGAAGCGCCTGGTATTCGTGCACCGGCGGTCCCGCATACGCTCCCAGAGGCTACAACACTGGTGGCAAACCGCCGCTACCACAGCGAGACTCGCCTCTCACTTGAACATCCTTCGAATTCAATCTCATTCTTCCTTTTCTCGAAATGACAAGATACAAGAGAAAGAAAGAATGAAGGCAGCTCACAAACTCGTTTGCAACAGGAAACGGTTACAATTTTCATTCAGACAGATAGCGGAAAGAGAATAATTGTTTAATTTTTTAAAGAATAAGCGGCATCAATGATTCTCAAGAGATTTCCGAGTTGTGAAATAAAGTTGGCCCTTCTCAAAACCACCTTTTGATCTGTGCAGGCCATTGCCGATGTCATTCTCGGCCGAGTCATCATCGATCCGTGGCATTGACGTCTTCGTGTTTCGCACGGCGGCTGGACAATACGGTAGAACCGAATCGAGCGCTGCAGGACCACAATCCGAAGGGAATCGTACTCGTTTATTGGACACTTTACGATGTAAGTTATGACAAAATAATAGCGTTCTACTAATTGCCCTTCAGATTTCATGTCAAATTTCGTCCATTGATTTATCCTCAACATTGAATTACGTGTTCACACTCAATTTCAATACATGTAGCATCACGTGGATTCATTTTCGTAATCATCATAGAAGCGAGAATTGCCTAGAACACTGCTGTCAAGTTTCTGTCAATATAAGTCGCGCCTTAACGATTCTTTTATTTAGGTTGGATCTTCCTGTTTTAATTTATCACACGCCCATAATTTATAAAATAAAAAAAGAAAGGACTTTTACGAATGATCTTAAAGAAAGAGAATCTGAAAAATAAAGAAAAAATATATATGTTGATATATTTTCTTCTTGAGGACCTCGCTTGCGGCTGGGGCAAGTGCCCGCCCTCTCACAGAAACCAGCCCGGGTCTTCCCTGCCGACTTTGCTAGAAGCCCTATTTTGCATCCGCGATTTTAAGAGAGCCTGTCTGAGATACTCAACAATGAGGTGGATGGGAACAAAAATATTTTTTGATTTTAATTTCCCTATGCATAAAATGTTCTGCACAACTTTTTCATATGAGTACTTTTTTCAATGACTTTTTCGGTAAAAACTGTTTTTTCTGGCCTGATGACGAGAGATTAAGGCATTTGTTCAGAAAACAAAGAAAGACTACATACGCCTAATTACCTCTGCCACGTGGAAGCCCAGTCTTTTCTACGTGTACAATACTATCTACTTACCGAATTGGGTATCTCGAACTCTATCTCTCTAACTATTTCTCTCTTTCTCTCTCTCTCTCTCTCTCTATTCCTTTCTTTCGTCCTTGGTCTATCTCAGCCCAGCCTCTATATTTTCCTCTCTCACTCTCTATCGTTTATCTTTGTTTCTTTCCGTACAAACGCGAGCAAGCAAACACTGTATGTAACGTGAAGTTGTTCTCTGAAAAGTCCAAAGCGGAAGAGGAATATTGAACCAAAGTACATGCATTTACCAGGTCGCATAAATACATCTATAAAAGGATCTGGTAACAATGAGGTTCTCAACCATCGAAGCCTATTGTTTTGTTTCTTTTATTTCTCCTCTTCTCTCGCTCACTTATCTCTCTCTCTCTCTCGCTATCTCTCTTTTTCTCTCGCTCTTTCTCTTTCTATATCTACCTGCAATTGCTTTCCTGATAGTCCTACACAGTATTATTCATTGCTTTATCTCGAAAATTCTCGTGTTGCAAGATAACTAAAAGCCTGCGGTATTCCCTTTTTTCTCCTTCTAAATGTCATAATGTAAAGTCTTACCAAGTTCGAACAAGCAAACAATCTTTGATGCATAAATCGATATCCTTAGATCTCCGCTGCTCTCTCTCTCTCTCTCTCTCTCTCTCTCTTTCAATCTCTCTCTCTCTCTCTCTCTCTCTTTTTCCCACATCTCTCTTTCTCTATCTCTGTCTCTCCTTAAGGCTCTACGGATGCAGCCTCAACCGTTTAAGGCTTTAAAATGAAATTAATTAATTAATTTATTTATTTATCTAATGTTAGATCACTGTGATTAAGCACTATCGCTCCATATCAACCAATGCGAGAGATACAGCTGGTTCTATGACGCTCAGTCACGTGAAAGGCAAGGGATAAAAGCTAAACTAATTGTAAGGCTCTATCTCAATTCTCTGTCTTTCTCTGTCTTTCTCTCTCTCCATCTCTCTTTCTTCCTCTCTCTCTCTCCATCTCTCTATACTCTCTTTCTGTCTCTTTCTCTCTCTGAAAGACTTTACAGATGAAGCACATTTTGTAGTTATTTTTATTCAAGGAAAATAGAAAATATGTTTATTCCATATCTTTCTCTTATTTCTCTCTCGTTCTCTGTCTCTCTCTCTGTCTCTCTCTCCTCTCTCTCAATCTCTCACTCTCTTTCTGTCCTTCTTTCTTGTTCGACATAGTCTACAATTTAAGGCCACTTTATTTTTCTAGTAGGCTACTCGATCGAGACAACGAAACCCCATTCGAAATGTGATCTTTTGTTAGCTCGGCGAGCGTGTAAACTGCCTGTCGCACAATATCCCATTTTCATCATATTTCATTTTTACAGTTCATTGAGAAAAGAAGCCGCACGATCTACTTAAACATATCTTTATTGAATGCCAGATTTGTACTGTCCTATTGTTAGTTTTTTTCTATTACTTACATCCTCAAATAAGCGCGAAACAAAAACAACCTAATGGTTAGCAGCTCTGATAAACGTGAACGAAATTCAACAAAATTTTATCTTTTTTTTGTAGTCGCGTTTCTCTAAATCACATGCACTCTCACTCATGGGTGAGGCTCAAAAAGGCGCGAATTCAAATCTGAATTTTTGGGCTCCTATTTTAGGTGTCCGTCCCACTCACTCTTGCTTCTTTGCAGTGGTCAGCCTAGAATACCGTAATTTTGATCATGTGGTCCCGGCGCGCGAAAATCACGAATCTTTTCCGTTTTGAGCAACCGAACCTCTTTGTAAAGGGACCCCATTAAAACGATGTGCACGAGCAGCATGGGACAGCCGATAATCAGCGCCGTGAGAAGTAAGATCGTCGAGGACACGTCGCCGCTCACTGGCGCCGCGGCGGCCACCGAACTGGCAAAGGCGCCAGAACCGACGACTTTAGTATTAATTAAGTAATTAACTAAGTGATTAATTATATATAAATTTATTTATTTCTAAATTTAACTTTAGAGCACTCTGAATAAACACTATCCATCCGTTTTAGGCAATGCAAGAGGTACAGGTGGTTCTATGACGCTCAGTCACCTGAAAGGCAAGGGATAAATGCCACGGTGATTAGCGTTTGATACATAATGCTCTATATAAATTCTCTCTCTCTCCATCTCACCCTCTCCCAATTTCTGTCTCTTTTTTTTCTTTTAATTACCCTCTTTTCTATCTACCCTTTTGTTGCTATTTTTCTGCTCATACATTCAAACAAATTCCTTATGCAAAGCGGAAGAGTTTTTATCTGGCACAAAATGGCAAAGCACGAAATGGTCATGATGGATAATACAAACGTCATGGCATTTCTTTCATTCACGCTGAGAATGAGATCGAGAAAGTCGCGGAGAAGGATTACGCTGATTGGAGCAGCAATTATTGATTTGTTGACTGACAGATAAAGTTGGACTTGGAAGGCTGCAATCATTGAAAAAGAGATTATAATTATAATAAATCAGGATGGCCAGATAAAAAAGATAATCACGAAGTAAATGGAAAGAATGATGTCCGCTTTACTGTACGATTATTGCAATGTTCGCACCAGTAAAGAAAAACTGATTATCAGTGGATAAGAAGAGTAGAAAGACAATGTTCCATTAGAAAGAGAAGAGAAGAATTCCACATAGTGACGACGAACGGAGACGATTTGTACAAGTGCTGATTCAGCTGCAGCGTCTCCTTCGATCGCCAGAACCCCGCTTACGACTACAAAAGTCAGGAAAATTTTAATAGATTTCTCTTGATTTCTCGCTCCTTTAAAGTAGGAGGAAAATTCGAAGTTAGAATTTCTGTGCGCTTTCCCTGATCATGTGATGAAAATGATGATGACATATTCAAGAAAACAGCCCATTTCTTTCTCAATCATACTCTCTCTCCCTCTCTCTCTCTCTCTCTTTCTCAATTCTCTTCCTCTCTTTCTATCTCTATCTCTCTCATTCTTACGCTCTCTCTCTCTCTCTCTCTCTCTCTTAAAGGCTCTACGGATGAAGTCTCAACCGTTTAAGGCTCTAAAATTGTATACTTTATAAATATATCTATAATTTTAGAGCCTGTGATTATCCATCCGTTCTAGCCATTGCGGGAGGCACAGGTGATTCTACGACGCTCAGTTGCGTGAAAAGCAAAGCCAAAAAACCAATGCTGATTTCTCGAAGGCACACAAATTGTATTTATCCAAGCCATTTACTCCACTCTCTTCCTCTCCATTCTTTTTTTTTCTCTCTCTCTCTCTCTCTCTCCGTTCTTCATTGTCCTCAACGTTTTGATGCAAGCGTCTGTCCATTTTTTCGCTTCAAAATGCCCAACTGGGTAGGTGAGAGGCAAGGTTTTTAGTTTTTGTTGTTTTTTGCTCATAAATTAACTAAAATTCCCCATGAATCTTTGAAAAACGAATGTGTTTGTAATGAATTTTTCTCTGGCACAAAATGGTCATGGTATCAGTGATAAGAACAAAAAATAAAAAAAGTAGATAATGGAAATTAAAATTCATGTAATAACGACGAAAAAACAGACAATTCAAAAGCAGAATTCGACAGAAAGACAAGATGAAAACAATGCGTTGCGATGACTTTGAAAAAAGATTCTTGTTATCATTGTCTATAGAGATATCGACGAGTTAAAATACAATTTGTATTTGGCCATCAAAATTAATTGCAAACCACCATCTCTGCTTTCCATATCATATTGCTGTTGATTTCCTCATAGCAAATTTCATTTCTTATTGTCATATCTTCTTTCTCGATGAAGTATCATATCTTCCAAATCTCCCTCTCTCTCTCTCTCAAAGCTCTTTTTCTTTCTCTTACTCTCGCCATATATTTATTTATTTATTTATTTATTTATTTAAATCAAATCTCTTTCATGAATCCTTATATCTCTCAGTCTCTCTGTCTCTTTCTCTCTCCTTCCCTCCTTCTCTTTCTTCTGGCAATTTGTTAATTTGCAGCTTACTCTGTTTCCTGCGTGGTATAGAAAGAGAAGAGAAGAATTCCACATAGTGACGAAGAACGGAGACAATTTGTACAAGTGCTGCTTCAGCTGCAGTTTCTACTTCGATCGCCCGAACCCCGCGTACGACTACAGAAGTCAGGAAAATTTAAATAGATTTCTGTTGATTTCTTGCGCCTTTAAGGTAGGAGGAAAAAGCGAGTTTTGAATTTCCACACGCTTTCCCTGAATATGTGGAGAAAACTGATGATGACATATTCAAGAAAACAGCCCATTTCTTTCTCAATCATACTCTCTCTCTCTTTCTCTATTTTTCTCTCTCTCTCATGTGGCTAACCATAAGGCAATAAGACGCGCACATTCAATTTTGAATTTTTGGCTTCTTAAAGGTTGCCTTTTAGGTGTCCGTCGTTCACCCTCACGGTTTCTTCAATGTTCATAGTATACCGTAACACGGCGCCCAAAACATTCGAAGAGCTAGCCACTGGAAGTTGGCACAAGGTCAAGAAGGTCGCAGAAGAAGAGTCAGAGGCTATCGGTGATATCTTATCAGGAAAATAGGTAACTGAAAGATAACAAGAAAAGCATAAGGCTTCTCCTCAAATTAAGAACATAGAAGGAACAGCGAAGAATCTCAGCCGAAACTCTCACTCATTCCAGACAATGGCAAGACAATATTGGAGACATCTTGCTCACGATTGTAGCAGAACGAAGCTCTGTCTCTGTTGATCGATCTCCGAACAGAGAGAGAGAGAGAGAGAGAGAGAGAGAAAGAGAGAGAGAGAATGAGAGTGAGAGAGTAATTAAGAGAGAGAGAGTGAGAGAGAGAGAAGAAAAGGCAGAGAAAGAAACAAGTAGAAGGCAGCAGCCAACTTTAGAGGGAAATGCTGACCCCTCACAGAAGTCAGACACTCCTCACCCGGCAAGAGACCATGGAATTGGAACAGCTGTCCAGAGAGAGAGAGAGAGAGAGAGAGAGAGAGAGAGAGAGGGAGAGAGAGAGGAAAGAGAACGCCATTCGGTGCACTCCTCTCCAGGCAAACGTACATATAGACTCTCTCCATCTGTCTATTATGGCCTTTACATCTATATACATATGTCTCTCTCTCGTCTCTATCTCTCTCTTCTCTATATGTGTTTCTATCTCTCTCTCTCTCTCTCTCTCTCTCTCTCTCTCTCTCTTTCTCAGTATCTCCAGCTCTCGCTCTTTCGTTCTCTATTTCTTTCTACCTTGGACTATCTCGGGATCTATTTTCAGTATCTAAATTCTCTCTCTCTCTCACGCTATGTATCTCAATCTTTCGCTCGGACTCCGCATCCGCTCTCGCATTTCTTTCTTTGTTTCTTTTCGTATGTCGAATGGTGGGTAAACAATGTAATTCTGTGAAGTTTTTTCTCTTTACCAAACTATTTACATATATTAGACTTTTTCTCTATACGAGTTCGAATAAATCCAACTGCCCAAGATTCTATCAATGCAGCAGTGAGATTCTTCAAAGTCTATTGTATTTTTTCCCGTTTATTTTCCCTCTTCTCTCATTCCCTACCATCACTCTCTCTTTCTCTCTCTCTCTCTCTCTTTCGTTTCAATATAAGAAAAAGCCTGCGATATGGCCTTTTTTTTCCTCTTGATGTCAGGATTTAAACTCTTACCTAGTTCGAATAAGCAATCAATCTTTGAGGCATAAATCGCAATCCTTTTATTTGCTCTCTTCTAATCTTTTTCAATTCTCTCTCTCTCTCTCACTTTCTCACGCTTTCTCTCTTTAAGGCTCTACGGAGGAAGGCTCAACTGTTTAGCGCTCTAAAATTATATTTAGACACACACACACACATATTAGTATATATATATATATATATATATATATATATATATATATAATATATATCTTAATATGTATATATTTATCATTTTATAGTCTGCAATTTAACAATATCCCTCCGTTTAGGCCAATGCGAGATGTACAGGTGGTTCTATCACGCTCGGTCACGTGAAAGGTAAAGTTGGAAAAGTCGAATCACTTTCATTGTGGACAGACCCGCGTTAGATTGTGCAATAAATTAAATATTCTTTATAATTGCTCTTGTTCAGGCGGAGCCAACAAATACACCTACAAATATGTGTAGATCGATCACAATTAACAAAAGCAATTTTCAATTTTCAACAATTATTTTCTAAATAAAATATTTTAGTATGGGCTTCTGGTTATCATGGAATTCTTCTGTTCTTACAAACTCTCTCTCTCTTTCCATCTCTCCCCCCCCCCCCCTCTCGCTGTCTCGTTCCCTCGCTTCCTCAAACACATCGCATGTTCAGGCAAAACCTTCAAACCACGTCGCTTTGCAGCATTCTCCTTAATATGTATGTACCATATTAATTACTATCTTACTCTGTTACTCTATTTCCATTTCTACATTTTTTGCTCATACATTAACTAAAATTCCTCATGAATAAGTGCAAAACAAATGTGTTTGAAATAAGTTTTTATCTGGTACAAAAAAATAAAGCACGAAATGGTCATGGTGGACAATGCTAAAGTCATGGCATTTTTCATTCACGCAGAGAATGAGATCGAGAAAGTCGCGTTGAAGGATTACGCTGATTGGAGCAGTAATTATGGATTTATTGATTGACCAATAAAGTTAGATTAGGAAGGCAGCAATCATTGCAAAAAAAGAGATTATAATTAGACAGATAAATCAGGATAGCCAGATTGAAGAAAATTTTCACTTTACTGTATGTGTCATTGCATAGTTGGCACCCGTAAAACTGATTATCAGTGATAAAAACAGAAAATAATAAAAAACCAGATAATGGAAACTAGAATTCATGTAATATCGACGAAAAAACGGACGTTTAAAAAGCACAAATCGAAAGAAAGACAAGAAGAAAACAATGGGCTGCGATGATCTTGAATTCTTAGGGATTGGCATAAAAAAAAAGATTCTTGTTCGGTGAGAGGAGAAAAGTTAACTAGAGTGGCTCTTGAAATTACCCGGATGCGGAGGGAGAATGGAAGAGAGAGTGAGAGAGAGACAAATAAAGAGAGATGGAGAGAGAGATAGTGAGAGAGATAGAGATAGAGAGATAGAGAAAGTAGAGAGAGAATCAGAGAGAGAGCGAGAGTGAGAGAGAGTGTGAGAGCGAAGGAATGTCTAGGCAGAGAAGACTACGGCCGACTGTCGTTGTCAGACCTGAATGGAGTAAAGAAAGAGACGATCGGCTGTGAGATATCACCACCACTCTTTTTCCCGATACTTTTTCGTTTTAATTCTATGTTCTTTTTCAAATGAATGAAATGACATATGTACAGCATCAAATCGAAGAGTATGTTATGCGTATTTATTATCGGAAAAACCACCACGAGTCATTTTGCAATTTGTCTTATTTTAAAATGATAGTTCGTCCAGTGTAGTATGATAGGATGAATTTTCATTTGAACGAATCTCTTCTCTCTCTCTCCTCTCTCTCTCCCTCTCCCTCTTCTCTCTCTCCCCCCCCCCCCCACACCAGCGGCGCCTGGCAGCGGAGGCGGAGTCGCCGGCATCGATGTCATCTGATTGGGGAAGCTGAGTTAGCAAGGGTGACTGCTAAATGGGGTCTAAGTTAGCAAGGACGGCTGCTAAAAGGGGTCTAAATGAAGTCTAAATGAATCGTGACACTTTCCTAGACCATTTAAATAATTAATTTAAAAAAATTAATTGATCTAAAAAAATTTATTATAGGGCTTAAAGTGTCACGAATCAAGGAAAGAAAAGAAATGAGCAAAACCAAAAAAAAAGGTTAGAAAAAGAAAAGAAAAAAAAATTAATTGTAAGAGAGACATGCGGGTAATCAAAGCTAACAATAAATGATTAGAAAGTTTGCTGAACGTGCGAGGTGTGTATGCTTCAAAAACGCAAGTGTTCTCGGGCGCGGGTATGGTTAGGATTAGATTGGATCAATGAATCACTTTCAGTTTACCTTGCTTCAAGAGAAAAATACAACATTCTGTCATATTAGTGACCAATAATCTAAAAACATTGGAGGACAATTTCGGATTACGCTCATGGTCAGAATCATATAAATGTTTTGAGTGAATTTGCACTATTGGATATCGGCGCGGGATGCGCACAGAGAAGAAAGCCACCGACGCCGTAACAATTGTATGGCGGAACATATTGTTCATAAAAATATCCGGATCTCACCCCATACTTCATAAAACAAGACCGAAGAAAACATGAGATACTTTGTAGATCTGTTCGGCAATGTAAACAACCTGTTCTGTAATGTAATATAAATATAAATAAATAAAATTAATTAAAATTAATTACCTAACTAATTAATTTGAAATAAATTAGTAAAAACCTACCGGCGAGTTGAGTCCGTAAGTGAGTTCCGATTGGTACTGCGTGTGGTTCAACGCGGAGGTCGTCGTAAAGTGCGGCGACGAGGCCTGCTGCTGCAGCTGCAGCTTCTTCTTCGAGCGACGCGTCTGATTGCACTTCAAAGAAAACTCACATTTGAATTCGCGCCCTTTTCCCTGAGACATAACACATGTGATTCAGAGACGCGCTCGCTACAAGAATAAGTCACAGGACAATTTGAAATAGATTACGGGTGAGATAGTGCTAGTGAGGAGAGAAACTGGCGTTTAAATTGGCACGCTTCCCTGATCATAATGAGCTATTTTGTTCGAACAAATTTACTGTTTTTCTGACTCTGTTTGGGAAACGTGCAAGGCGTCTTCCATCCACTTTGCGTCTTCTTGTGGTGATAGAAGAAAAGAAAGCTCTCTCTCAATTGTTTGATGTTTATTGTCTTTTCATTTATAGTTACTTTATCTTCGCATCATAAACGACATAACAAGATTTAAAAAAATTTGATGATTTGTAGATTTATGCGACCATATAAACTACCTGTTCTATATTGGCCTTCCTTTATCACATTTTCTTCTAACTCTTTTTTGAGAAACGAAACCACAACATGTACAATATTTGATGAATTGAATTTTGGCAATTTTGTTCCAATGTCTCCTTTTTTCGAATACTCAATTCTCAAATAAGCGCAAAACAAGCTTTAAAAAATCCTCATCAGCTTTCGGTGTGCTTCTGTGCAATTTTCTGCCAGGCATCTCTTTAGTTCTGACCTCTCGGCGCGAAAATTACAGATATATTGTTGAGGCATCACATACCGGTCTTCCTTTGTGACACCAAATACCGTCTCCTTTTGTGGCACCAAATACCGATCAACTGTTGAGGCACGAAATATCGGTCTACTGTTGAGAAGTACCAAATACTGGCCTATCCAAATACCGGTCAACTGTTACCAAACTCCAGTCTACTGTTGAGGCTTCCAACCTTTCTGTAAGTGGCGCACGCAAAGCAGATGTTGACGAAGATCATGCCACAGTCCAAGACGACGACGAGGAGGAGGATCGTCGTGTGCATCGACGGGGGCGCTGCGGACGCTGCGGCGGGCGCCGAACTGGCGCTGCCCGAGCCAGCAGCTTAATATTAATTAAATAATTCATTAATTAATTACCTAATTATTTATTTTTTGTTCTACTTTTTCTGATTAATTTTGATTACTATGTGTATTTTTAATTTTTCGATTCGTTAAATATAATTTTTTACGACTAATATTTATTAACCATTGTTTTCATTCTGATTAACCTAAGCAATTTGTAATAGAAACATACATATATATTTTTCATTTAGATGAACCATCACCTTCTATTTGTTATGAGAACTTTAGGAATGCATCTTTTTTTAAACAAGTAAAATATGTATGTAATAGTAAGTTAAAATTCATTAATAACCATGTTAAAGTATGTCGATTAAAAAAAGAAAGTAATTTAATTGTCAGGGTAATATTTCTCAACTACTTTATGTACATATGAGATAAAATTCTTCACACAGAAAAAAATGTGACGCACAATTAATGTTCCATCCAAAATTGTGACCAAAAATGTGACACGCAAGCGGCCGCCGAAGAGAATTGTGACAACGGATGTCACATTTTGGTGGCAAGGAGGGACGAGGCGATGCGAGAACAGAAAATGTGACATTGTACCACTTTCGACCATGTTTAAAAAAATATTCGGAATCATCATTTGAACGGAACGTTTAATTTTCGGAAGAAAATCTCGGGTTAACAAACACTTAAAACTTATCCTTTTTTTATTTCATGTTTGTAATATTGAATCGCTTTTTGATATGACATTTATAACGTGTAAGCGTAGCGATTCTGCTCTTTTGTTTCAGTTAGAAAGCGAGAGTCCCCGGGCCGCGTAGTTAGCCAAGCTGCTCTTTGTGCTCTCGATCAACAACTGGAGACTCAACTTCTAATAGTAAGTAATTGAAAAGTTTAACTCATTCATCCCGCTATTGATATGAAAAAGCTGATTTGTTAATGGTTATTCTTGCAAGTTTCTATTGCAGTTTTTATTCCCTTATTGTTAGCACTTTTGTCTTCTTTTCTCACGAATGAGTGATAAAATTAACATTATTAAATATGCTGAATATGCAACGTTGTTCTTTTATTATCAGGCTAGCCCTTCTTGTCTGCGATTGCTGGAACTAGACAGCGTGTCGGCGCGCGCAGCAAGATCAAATTCTTTCGACATCCGAGCGTGGTTTGCTTTTAATTCTTTTCTTCATAAGTTGATACATCTGTTAATTGATGCTGCCATTCTTCCCAACGAATTTAAATATTTAATGTGTTTTCTCTTTATTGGTACATTAACTATCGTTTATATTTCATGTTGAAATTCGTATACTTATTTCAGCAATTTTATATTTTCAGTATTTCTCTTGCCCAATCCACCCAACAACCGCGCACCGCGCAGCTTCAACGCTTAAGCTGCTGCATTTTTGTCCAGGTACGATAACTTTTCAGACTCGTCTAACAACTTTGACTTTTAAATAAGTTTCGTTCGTTTATTGTTCTTTAAGAGTACAAAAAACTCATTTTCCCACACATTGAAAAGTTTGTTCCGAACATTTTTTTTCCTTGTTCATTTGTTATTACCTATTCCACGTTTATTATTTTTCTTAACTTTGAAAGCAGGATAATACAATTCAAAAGATTTTAAATATAAATAATGCGTTGTTTAGAAAATCGGTACGCACTCTTCCCCTGACTTCCTACCGGAGCTGGAAGACATCGCATCTCCGCGCAGACCGCGCTTCTGCCATCTGAAGCTGCCGCAGACTTGCGAAGGTTCGTTATGTTTATATACATTGTCTAGTCTTCAATTCTAGGGTAACGTGGTTAGAAATTTGTAGTTGTTATTATCAGGGAATAGAAGCCACTGTCGATGATCCTAAATATTAGCAAGGTTTGTTAGCTGTTTCTGCCCATCTGTCCCTCAGGATGATGCCCAAAATTAGGAATTATTCTGTGAAATCGACAATACCTTTTTATACCCTATCGGTTATGTAGTTAATTCAATTTCTGGGCAAGTTTCTTTTGTTTTCCAGAAAAAAAACCGTAATCAAACCAGCTCTGTATAACTTATTTAAAATAAGCGAAACTGTTCTTTTCTTGTTTCTTTCTTTTCTTTTCTAAGAAGTACCGTAACCCAACTCGATGTGTATATTTTAAAAAAAGAAAATAAATTTTGGTACGACGAATAATTAATGCTTCTTTTTTGCTCAACATTTTATACAGGATTACCATTGTATATTCTGAACTGAAATATTTCCAAATGTAAGTTTTTTCCAGGTCTCCAACAACACGCCGTCAACCACACTGATCGGAAGCCGTTCCGGTGCGACATTTGCAGCAAGGTGGGATATGATTTAACTTATTTTTTTTAAATATTTAACATACCGTACTCTCGTCCTTAAACTTATCGAGTATTGGAATACTGTTGGTGCAAGTGAAAAGTTACTTGAAACCTTGAGATGCTTTTGTAAGTGCTTTATGTGACTTACAATTACAATTATCGAAGCTGTAGTTGCTATTGATTAGCGAAGTTACGCTAAGTTTAGAGAATGTAAGCTTATATCTTTTGACTTTTAAATTATATTCAAAGGTATTTATTTTCTCCCATTTCTGGGAAACTGTTCTTGATTTTCAGGAGAGTTGCCCAGAACCGTAACCTTACGAAATTTGAGCGAATTAATTCGCGAATCCGTACCAATGATTTATTTTAAATGGAAAGTGATAAATTTCTGGACAAGTTTAATTTCTTAAAGGTACCGTATCCCAATCTGTTCTGTATGTGTCTGTGCAAGTAAATTCCTTGAAGTAATTGAGAATAAGCGATTGCGTTCCTATTCAAAAGAGTAAGTTTTTTGAGTGGATTTTTCTGGGCACCTTTATGTTTACTATAAACTACCGTAACCCAACCAGTAGTTACAACTGATTGAAAATAAGCGAATCGCTCCATTGTAAGAGTGTTATTTGAAAGTTTTTACAAAGTATTTTTT
Source organism: Allodiplogaster sudhausi (assembly GCA_945643635.1). Taxonomy (NCBI): domain Eukaryota; kingdom Metazoa; phylum Nematoda; class Chromadorea; order Rhabditida; family Diplogasteridae; genus Allodiplogaster; species Allodiplogaster sudhausi. Next base: position 2,441,988 of record CALZFC010000006.1, read on the forward strand.
TCTGGGCAACTCTTTTGTTTACTATGAACTACTGTAACACAACCCACTGGTTACAACGAATTGAGAATTAACGAATTGCACAAATGCAAACGTGTGATTTGTATTTTTCTGTTACAAAGTTGGTTTTTAATTACGTTACAATATCCAATATTTGTTAAGCATGTTATATGCTTAAGAATATTCATACAGAAAAAAAATTCATTATTAAGAGAAAACAATATAGTTATGGAAGAAAGTTTTAGACGAAAAAAGGAATACAAGGCTGCAAGAACTATAGAAAGAAAGAGCACATAGAAAGATAACATTGAATGTTAATATCTAATGAAAAAGGAAAACAACAAATTACAGTTTAGAATCTTAACGATGCGTTGTCCAGCGGACGTCTGCGAGGAGGAGCTTCCTACATTGGCCCACTTAAAACGGCATTGTCAACAGTCACACCTTGGAGAAAATCAATATCACTGCCGCTTTTGCTCATCTGAGTTCGGACGATTTCAAGCATGGCGGGTTCACTTGAGCCAACAACGTGAGTAGTAATTTAAACAAGTAATAACAGTACCTCACTATTGAACATCGCAAGTCTTCTCTTCAGATCCTGCTCTGATGAGGGGTCTTTATTCCGACAGCAGCGATAGCGATGGTGCAATGGATGTGGATGTTGCTGACAATGGCAACATGGATGCCTCGTCTCTTCAAGAGGATGTTGAGGAGTTGGACGGCGACATATCTGCAACTGAGCTGGAGGAGGAGGACGATGAGAATGACGACTCGGAAGCGCTCGAAGCTGATGATTCGACCAACTTCTGCGAAACGATTAGAGCCGAGATCCTCACCTCCACAAGCCGAATTGGAATAACAGAGTCGGAAACGGATAAAATGGTGGATCTGATTCGCCGTATCGCTAAGAACGTTCGAGCCATGAACGACTCCCATTTCGATCAGTTTATGGCGACACTGAACACCGTTGCTACATCATACAGAAGGAAGGCTGCGCTTCGACAAGAACAGGACTACATTGAACCTTTGCCTCGACAAATGGGGACGATGACTGTCCCCGTACGCGACTTGGATGGGAAGCAGAGTCGTGTCGATCGACCGTGCAAGTTCTACATTGTCCCACTGAAGGATTCGATAGAAGCGGCCTTTCGGAACGTGGAATTTCAACAGGTTTATCGCTATTTTGTGTTACATTGAAGTATATAGAATCTGTATGCTTTTCAGGTGTTAGAAATGGAGCCATTCGGAAGGGGGAATTTCCTGTCTCCACTGGACGGGCAACGGTTTCGTGACGCTACCTCCAGAACGAAGAAACCACTACTTCCGATTGTGGTATACCTCGATGACGTTTGCCCTGGAAGTGGTCTACGAAAGGCGTCGTCTATCCACTCTCAAACCATGATGTTCTTCACTTTTTCCGGACTGAGACGGCATGCTTCGTGTCTACATAAATGGAAGTAAGTGTCAAAATGCTAAAATAAAAAAAGCAGTTCTTCAAGTAAATGCTTTAGGTTTCTCTACGCGACATCGTACGGGTCTGATCACAAGGCTTATGGCTACAAGCCTCTTCTAGAAAGCTTCAAGGTGCCGTAATATATTTGAAGTAAAATTTTTAAAAAAGCGTAAAAGTTGTAAATAAAGATCAACAATTAGTTTAACTTCTTAGGTAGAGTTGAACGTACTCTACGAAAACGGAATCATGGTGTCGTGGAGAGGGCGAAGCGTTGTCGTCTACCCTTGGCTGCACTCGGTTCTTGGTGATAACCTGGCACTAAACCAAGTCCGCCAGATGCAGACGTGCTTTTCCGGAGGTTTCCCTTGCCGTCACTGCTTGACCAACTACCGCGACTTTGGAGCCGTTCACCTAGAGAAGGACTGCCAATTACGGACTTTGGCGTGGTCGGTTCCTTTGTCGTTGATCGGAGATAGGATGAATTTAAGCGATAACTTAAGGTATCAAGCGAACGGCCCTCCTGCTTTTGGCGTGATGGGGGATTCGCCACTCAACGGCATTACGGGATACCACGTGTCGGAGGATGCCTACTGTGATATCGCCCACGACTTGTACGAGGGCGAGAGCTGCCGTCTTCTAGGAGTGGTCATTCGGGCCATCATTCGGAATGGACTTCCGCTCAAGGATATCAACGATAAGTTATGTGCCTTTGCTACTGGGCGAGTCGACAGCAGCTGCACAATCAACCCAATCCCGGCCGATGTTTCGCAAGGTGACCCTGTGTCCGGGCAAAAGGCAGCCGACACAGCATTTCTCATTCGGCTCGTCCCATTTCTCTTCCCGTTGGACGTAATGGTTGCGGAACCTGAGATCCGGCTTCTGTTCCAGCGCTTTTCCGAGTTGAGTCGCCTTCTCTGCTCATTCGAGTTGACATCTGGCGACATTGATTTGGTACGTTCTACGGCCGAGGAATACGTGTCTCTTGCTTGGCGAGTTGTCCCTCTGGACATTCCGCCCTCTCGCGCAGCTGCAGCCCATTCGTCCAGGCCCATCTACAAGACGCACGCGTTGCTGCACTATGCAGCTGCGATTCGTTCTCTAGGGCCAGTTGGACAACTGAGTACTCTGCAATTCGAGCAACTGAATGCGTACGTCAAGCGACGGTCCTACATTACAAGGAACTTCACGTGTCTGCCGTGCACGTTCGCAACTCACATCCAGCGCACTCTTTGGGCACTACGTCTTCAGAAGGAGGTGGAATTCGTTCCCGGAAAAGGAATCGAGCAACATCAAGTGTCAGCGCTCGCACGGGCAGTTCTGAAGGAACGACGGGTGAAGTGCACTCTCCTACTCCAGCATCACGGGACACTCTACAAGTCGGGAGACATCGTTTTGCTGAACAAGAGTAGCAGCTTTGTTCCTGCCCAGATCGATTGCTTCGCATTCACGGAACAAACATGGAAGATCGTTGCAAAGATCGGACATCCCGCTCGATTTGATGACAGCAGACAATGTTGCTTCTTCACCGCATCTGGAGCGATCACAACTGTCTTTTTCAAGGAACTTTTTGATCCACTGCCTCTTGACGGCTACCCCGAGGGAAATGAGACCGCTTTCATGCCAAGACACGCCCTCTGCCACTGCTAGAATATTTTCGTTATTTTCTCTTAGCAATAAACAAATACTTTGATCTGAAGATCAATATTTCAATTTATCCCGTTATTTACGACGGCTCACGAATATGTGATCATTTGCATGATTTATTTCCTAGTTAGTGTGATCTTTAGCGTTAGACCCAATGCGTCTAACCATTCTGTTGGAAGCGGGTGCTCCTGAGCCCGAGTGTTTGGGCGAAGAGGACTGCTACTTCGAGACCATTGCACAAGTCAAGCAATATGTGAGTACACGGACTGGCTCCCCTCTGACAAATGTCAGGCTGCAGCTCAACACTCCTCAGCGTATGATAGACGTTCACCCCTCTCAAGTTGTTGCGGCGCCACACGCACATTACATAGCAACAGGAAGCTTACTCGAGGTTTACCGATTGCCTATCTCTCTAAATGAGTATATTTTTACGTGGATCACTTCTCAGAGTCCGGCAACTTCGACTACGATGAACAGCCAGGAGCTATCCCTCTCGATTTCTTCCACATTCCTGGCAAAAAATGAGTCCCTTTCGCCAACCAATCCGACTGCGCTCTCGTGGGAGAAAAACGCAGTTTTTCCTGATGATACTCGAGCGGAGCAAGGTTATACTAAAATGAATGCTCATATCTTAGATTCATGAATTTTCAGTTGATGTTGAAGATGCTAACCCTTGTGAGAGAGAAGTCGACAAAGATCGCGATCTTGAAGAGCTTGGAGGTAAATCATACTCAGATTGTAAGCGCAGCTAGTAATTCATTTAATTTACTTAGCGATTTCTCATCCCTCGACACCTCAAGTTCGCTCGGAGTCACCGTTGGTCAGAACTCCCTCGGCAGTTCCAGATCGGACGATGTACACAGGCAGGCCTTTAAATTTCTGTTTAGTAAACTGCACTTTTGTCTGTTGTATCCTTTAGTATGCAAGCAAAACTCGGCGCAAGCAGATTTCTAATTAATTTTCCTTTTAAACAAGTAAACGTATGCGTTTAAGACCCCTTCTACCATCGTCTGAACCAGCGCCTTTTGAAATGCAGCTTTGAGAAGTTATTGGTTGGCAAGCAAGGAGCTCCATTCCTCAAGAGGCTACAAGATGACCCGTCGTATGACATTTCGGACGACAGGGTTGGCCGCTGCCTGCTTACGAGAAGGATCGCCGACTTTCTGCTGACATACGCTGACACGCTAGTTTTCAACTCTTGAACAACTGATATTTTACCGCACTTTTTTAGCAGAGAAAAACCATCCCCGAAAGAGACGCGGAGCTTCGTTACGCATCTATTCGCAGGATACCCCAACTGTTCTATAGTTAGCAACCTTTTTTTCTACACAACAGTTTTTAACTGAATGAAGATCATTATGAAATTTGAAAGACTCGATAACGCATTGCTAGTTACCTGAATTTTCTCTGATGTAACTACAGAAAGCATTTCAGGATGCCTTCATCGACAGCCACAAGGGACTTGTCGAATGCCGCGTTAGGCGGGTCAGATCTCTTCTTGGAAAAAGAAGCTTGCTATCACAGCCCATCAGAGAGTACAAGAAGAAAGCAGGCAGCCGAGAGTGGCTTGCTTCTTCGGATAACGAGGAGGAGAGAGAAACTGACGATCATTTAAATGTCAGTTAAAGCTCTACAAGATACTGTTATATTTTGAAAATTAAAGGCATTACAAAACCTTTTGTTTAAGCGAATTAACAACTTGATACACGGCTCTGTCGAGCACCTCGAACTCCTTAAGCAGAAGAGGTTTTTGTCTCTCGAGTCTTTAAAGTTATACAGATATTTCATTTTGTCATATATAAGAGAGTCTTTAGATTAAAATGTAAAATTCTACTACTAGTAGCAGCTCTCTCACAAATGGCGATATATAATTTTTTTTAGAAACTGTCGTATACGCTTTTGCCAGAACAATCCTCCGCGAGCAACAATGACACGTTACTCCTTCTACGCGCAGTCCCGTTACGTATGTGATTTTTTATTTGTCGGATTTTGTTTTACATTTAAATAATTTGTCTATACTTACATGAGTTATTTCTTGCTCTATGGCTTGAGTTTAGAACAAAATTTTTGGAATTCACATTAGACAAATATACTTTTGAATTTGCTTGCAGATTGTCGATGACTTCATCGCGTCAAAGTGCGCTTCCGCGGGAGACTTTCCACGGAGATTGCAAGAGAAGATTGCGCCGGCAATGTCTCAGCGTGCCCTGCGCGTAATATCCGAAGCGAAGAGAAGATCTCTTGTTGAAGCGAACGCCTTCCCGCCTGGAACAAATGGTTCGGTATTCTCAACCTTATAAAGTTTTGAGTTATCGAAAAAAATGCATCCATGTGTACTAAGTATTTATCTTTGTAACCCAGGTTCAATTGTATTTCCAAACTATTCATCGAACTGTTAAAAAGAGAATAATTGTATGCCTCAGATTTCGCTACATTCGAGTTCTTACTCAACATGCTGGCACTGTTCGAGCATACAGACAAAAAGAAGAAGCCATCTCGTGTCAAGTTCGTCTACAATCGCTTCCTGGTCCGTTATTTATTACAATTCAAATTCCCAATCAATATCTACCTATTGCTTATAAGTTAAGTGACATTAGTTTCCTGTTGCCTTTTTCTTATCTTGTGAGTGAAAAGGAGCGAGAAAGAGAGACGATACAGCGAGAGGAGTGTAAACTATGCTGCTTAGGCACATCATTCTGCGTCGTCGGCTCTTGATCAACTCAAGAATGAGGGCATCCGGCAGCCGGTGATAGTCGCATACGGTGATGTCTCTGCCAAGTTCATCATCGCTCTTGAGGGAGTCGATGTAACCGTCAGTCATGTTTTGTTAAAAAAAAAAGTTGAAATGTAATTTTAACAAATTAAAAAAATTTAATTTTAACAAATTAAAAAAAATTCTTATACTCATAGCTTTTTTATTTATTTTTTACCTGCTTTATAATACGCATGCTGCAGGTTTCTGGAGACCTTGCCCATGCGCTTCTCTCCTACCTCGCTTGCTTCTGGTTGTTCGACCTCGAGTACCCACACGAAGTGAAACAAGAGCTGTCCCTTCTTGCGAATCTGCTCGGCATTCCGGAGCCCATGTCAAGAGATGCAGGGCTCATCTACCGCAAGTTGGAGGCCATTATGGCCGAATAGAGGCCAGTCTGATCTCATTAGATCACATTTTTTTGTTGACTCTTACATCTGAAAATTTTCTTTTACTTGAGTTTATTTCACTTGAGAACATTCTTTCATCTTAGTAAAAGATTGTTTCATTTTTTAACTTGCTTTCATGCTATACGTTTCTTTCATTTTAGAACTATCGAATTTTTATTTCCAAGATTCATTCAGAAAGTAACTGGTAACATAGACATATCCTTCTAAGAAAAACAGTCTTTACAGAATGTATTAATTCTTGTCGTTTTATGACCAGTAACTCAATTTTATCATGATTAAGTAGCCCAAATTCATTTAACTCGGCGCGGTTATCTTGTAAGTGTGTTAGTTGTTACTGTTTCCTTGTGAATGTGTTGAGTTGTTACTGTAATCTTTTGAAGGTCTCACTAACTTAATGAATAATTCTTCTTGTTATTAAATGCCAGTGGCATGCATAATAGTAAATGAATCACTAATTCGAAGAATGGATGAAGGGGGAGGGAGAGCAAAAGGGGCGGAGCTAACGGTGGGAGCATGTCACAATTTATGTGCTGCCGCCTAATTGTGACATGCAATGTCACATTTTTGCTGGGATACGCTGCCCTCCACCGCTCGAAAATTGTGACATGGCGCGTCACATTTCTGTTTCACTGGAGGTCACAATTTTTTGGAACATAAATTGTGACATGGGGTGGAACACATATGTACCGAAGTAAAATCGGTACATTATTGTGACATCAAATTGTGACATCCCGTGTCACATCGTTTTCTGTGTGTTTAATAACCATGTTACAGTATGTATATTTAATAAAGAAAGTAATTTAATTGTCACTGTTATATACAATATTTCTCAACTACTACCTGCTGCTGCCTTCTTGGCGTCGGAGGCAGAGGGCGGCGGCGTCGGCGGAGGGAGCGGCGGCGGAAGAAAGGGCAGATACGAGTGGCCACCGTACGGACGCACGCGGCCAAAGAAGGAGTCCTCGCGGAAGTGGCCGGGCAGTTGGTGGTGTTCCTGGAGAGGTATTTAGAAGGAGTTGATGGGTGTGTTTATGTACTCCTAGGGAGAAGGAGATGGGCCTCGAAGTCTCCCTCTCACTCTCTTTCTCTGTCGCTTTTTGCAGGATGAACATCATCACCAATCTTCTGTATACACTGCAGTAGTCTCTTCTAAAGAGAATCCAAAGAAGAGAGAGAGTGAGGGGGCAAAACAGAGCGAGAGAGAGAGAGGAAGCGAGAGAGAGCGAGAGGGCGCGCGCGAGATAGAGAGAGTGAGAGAGCGAGAGAGAGAGAGAGAGACCTCCGGCACCGCGACGCCTTCCCTCCCATTGACGTGCAGCTGCGGCACGAGGCCACTCCAGAAGGCGACGTGCGCGTTGCGGTAGAAGTTGCGCACGGAGACCTTGCGCTCGTCCGAGCTTCCAGGCACAGACAAATTATTGGAAGTAGATCGACTAAGGAATTTAATGCAGCTCAATGGAATAAGGCTCTAGGAAAAGGGATCTATGGATTAAAGCTCAACCGATGAAGGCTCAACAGAATTAGGATCTATGGCTGAAGCTTCAACGGTTAAGGATCTACGGTTAAAGGATCTATTAATGCTTCAGGGATAGAGAGAGAGGGACTGCTCGGTTTAAGTCACCAGAGATAACGCAAGACAGAGAGAGAAATAGACAGAGAGACAGGGAGAGAGAGAACGAGAGAGAGAGAGAAGAAAGAGAGAGAGAAGAGAGAGAAGAGAGAGAGAGACCGAAAGAGAGAGAGAGAGAGAAGAGAGAGAGAGAGAGACCGAAAGAGAGAGAGAGAGAGAGACAACGTAAGAGAGAACGAAAGAGAGAGCTGACTGATGTCGAGATATGCCTATCGGTTCGGCTGGCTGAACTGTGGCCAAGCGATCGACGCGAACCGCTCTTCCATCTGCGACTCGCGCTGCATCGGCTGCTTCGTCTGGTCACTGAGAAATGTATTCATTATTTCATCAATAACATTTTTTTAATTTTTTTTAAATTGTGAAAAAAAAAACTTTTTTTCTTCAGAATTGTTATGAAACTTTAAATAATACATATTAAGAAGCTACCCCGATAAGTGCTCAACGGTGTCAAGGATTTACGGATAAAAGCTGTACGATATGGCACAGATTCAGGAGTAAACAATTCCTCTGAAAGTGCTCGCTCGATGTCTCTGCCCACCCGTGCTTGACGAAACTCGCAATGTAATGCATGAGCACGCGAGACATGCCGACGTCGTCAGCGCTGAACTTGGAGTAGAGCTGAAAAGTTTTTTTTTATTTGATTTAATTTAATTTTTTATTTTATTTTATTTTCTCTTACCACTTTTTGAATACATACATGGTATGTTTTTTATAAGAATGCAAAATAAAATCTTAAAATAAATAAAATCTTTAAAAAAAGGTTTAAAGAAAGAGTACCTGTTCATCCCTCGCCGCCCCTCCGGCCGGGCGTGCCGATAGGGGATAGCCGAGCGCATACGGGAGAAGGTCGCCAGAGACGGCGCCGTGGACGCCGGCTGCGGCGCGTTCGGGACGCGACGACCAGCCGCGCGTGGTCAAAGTGGAAGCTGGATGGAGATAGGAAATTAATTAATTGATTAATTAATTAATTTATTCATTTAATATTCCGGAAATGGCTACCGACGTGGTCAAAGCAATGATGATAGCTCTAATAGAGAAGAATAATTATATGGAAAACTTGTTTTTTAAAAGAAATCAATCAGCGGGACATGTCATACAACTAGCGAAGCCACAGCTCTCATTTCCATTAAAGAGAAAAAAACAGTCCGATCAAAACCACCGATTCATGACAAGCGTTCAAAAATACTGTTACTCTCTTTCTGAAATATATGTATATATATATATTTTTTTTAAATTCTATTATTAACTGACAATGAGATTAAAGAAACATAAATCTGGTGTAGAGATGACTAATATGAATAATAAGAACATTAGCTCTTCTTAAACTGACAAGTACGTCGAATTTTAATATTAAACTAAAATTGATATAAAAAAATGTTTAAAAAATTACAATAGATGTCTCCCTCTATCTCCCTCGTTTTCTATCTCTCTCTCTCCCCCTCTCGCCCGCTCTCAGTCTTTCTCCACCCTCCCTCCATCTCATCTCCCTTTCTCTCTCCCTCACTGTCACCCCCCCCCTCTCCCTCCTTCTCTCTCTCTCTCTCTCTCTCTCTCTCTCTCTCTCTCTCCTCCTCCTGCCTCTCTCTAAACTGACAAGCACGTCGTGGCCTCTCGTCTCGTCTCGTCCGACGAGTGCGCCCTGAGCGTCTCGACGAATGGCGACGTGAAGAGCGCGTCGGAGAGCGCGCCGAGCACCGAGTCGCGAACGGCGCGGCCGTTCTTCTTTTTATTTGTTAATTAATTAATTAATTAATTATTTTTTTATTAATATATTTAACTGATTTGTTATGTAATTATCACTATAATATACTATATTTTCATATGTATTTCGTTTTATATATTCAATTGGTTAAAAAATTAATTATCATTTAAATTGAACGTTGTCAATTTGTATTATTTACTTTACAAATTTTTATGTATTTTTGTTGTAATTCAAATTTCTGTAGATTTACCATTCAAAATGGCTGTGTATATGAAGCGGCCGCTCTAACGTTCTTTTTTATTATTTGTTCATTATGCTCTGACATATTTAGCTTTCTATTACAATTAGTCTATTATAATAGCAATAAAAACCCACTGACCCATCGACGAGATTTTGAAATACTTCCTATATATTACATCAAGTAAGGAGAACCACCAGTTAGTTGGAAGGGAATTTTTTCTTTAATGTTTTTTTTCAGATTGTTCTTTTACCTTTTAAATGGTTTTTTTTTATAAAATAAAAAGATAAAATAATTTTTTCACAGAATATATTTTCTTCAAAAAAAAACCTTTGGCTGATTCCAGTCGGTGTACTCGTTGAGTGTGGCCGCGAGAATCTCCGTACGATGGAAGTCGTAGAGGTTGCGGATCAGCGTCCTGAATGGTGCATTATGTTAATTAAGTAATTAATTAATTAGTTAATTAATTAATTAACCAATTACTTAATAATTTTGATAATTAATAATCAATTAATAATTGAATTATTAATCAAATTCGATACCCATAATTACATAGAACAACAACATTTCAAATCTGTGCTAACTCATTCTCTACCGTTTGTTCGCATTAAGAGAGCCTCTCTGTAAGACTCAAGGAGGCTTGTATAGGCTCCTGCCCTGAGGAATTTTTGTTTTCTTTTACTTTGAAAACTTTATGAGGGATGTATCCCTTGTTCATAACGAAGTCTAGGCGGTCAGAAAGTTTAGAAAATTTTTTTTCACTTAGATATAAGTCGTAATGTTCATAAATTTTGGATGACCATATCTAACGTTATACTTAATATTTCTCAATATTCTTTTCACTGTTCGATTCCTTGTCGAAAACTACACAAAAAAGTCCCAGATGACCATATTCGAAAAATTAAAAGTTTTATAACTTTTGGTCAAGTGAATTTTTTGAAAAGTGGTTTTCAGGCAATAACTGTTTTTTTTACTATTACTTTCCAAAAACTGAATCTTCCACGTGAAAGAGGAGCGAAAACTACATAAAATATGTTTCTACGACAAAAAATCTCGTACACTTTTTTTGGGTATCGGCATTTGCGTTCCTAACCAGGGAACTAACAGAAACAGTAAATTCCAAAAATTCTGATATTTTGCATATGGATGGAGCATCACATTGGATGGTTCGGAATGAAAAAATTAAGACCCGAATCCCTCTAGAAAACTTTTTAAACCCATTAAAAAATGCCCGAAAATCTCGTTTATCTGTAATGTGCCACATTAAAAAACGTACCAACGCTTAAAACATGAAAGGTTGGCGCTGTGGGTAGCGCTTCCGCCTTCAATTTTTCAGTCGCAAGTTCAATCCCCATTGGGGCCAATGTCTTTTGCTAATTTTATATAAGGTTTTTGAGGTCGTGGAGTTCTTTTGTATACTTTTTGTGGTTTTCTATTTGAATACAGAAAAAATTGCTTGTTTGTGTGTCCACAGGGTAGGCTGACGGAGGCATAGGCCAACGCCTTTTCGTTTTACTTTCCGATCCGACGGGATAAAGACCATCGTTTATGCGCTTTAAACAAGAAATTATTACTATCAGTCGATGATTCATGATCGGAAAAAAGATAATATACAGCCCAAAACAATTTTTTTTACATTTTGGTACTTGCACTTCGCAAAGTCCGCTTTCAATTAGATAACTGTAGAAAGTACGGAAAAGAACTCCATGACCTCAAAAACTTTTATAAAATTAGCAAAAGATTTTAGCCCGAAAGGGCATTGAACTTGCGAACAAAAAATCTGTAGGTTCAATGGCTATACAGACTCTGTGAAGTGAGAGGATCCAAATAAAAATATTTGTTCTGGACCGTATGCACATATGTATGTGTGTGTAGCGACAACTCTCCTTATTTTCTTTTCGCCACGGAGTGCAAGAGTGCGTGACAGGGTCTGTTCATTCGCAGAACCGTTTTGATCCGCATTCCAGACGGCAGAGAGCGGGAATGCACGCTTGCGGAAGTCATCGGCACGCACATTCACGCACATGCATACAGCCCAAAACAAATGTTTTATTTTGATCCTCGCACTTCACAAAGTCTGTATTCAAATAGATAGCCATATAAAGTACATAAAATAACTCAAGAACCTGAAAGTCCTTTTATAAAAGTAGCAAAACAATTTCGCCCGCTGCGGCACTGAACTTGCGAACGAAAAATTGTAGCCGGAAGCGCTACCCACTGCGCCAATGTTTCATGTTCTAAGTCTTCGAAAAAAAATATCAGAATTTTTGGAATTTAGGGTTTTTGGTAGTTCCCTGGTAAGCCAATTTCTGCTTTGGCTGCAAATAATAATTTCTTTCAAACTTCATCAATTGTAAAATAGAATGCTCCATGCGATGTAATTTTTCATGCTCTTTCAAATGGTATATACTTTGTTTGGAAAAGATCTAAAGGTCTAAAGGCCTAAAATTGACTTTTTGTGTTTTTGGCCAATTTCTGGTATTAAAATACTCATTCTTTGGACCATGAATAGGTCATGGAGACCGATTTTCCACATAATATTTATTCTACAAGAAAGAGCATTTAAAACTGAGTCGGATACAGCTTTATAATCAAAATCTGAGGACACTTTTTTGGGAATATGTATTTGAATGCAGACTGTTGAAGGCGATATTGCTGAATATTTTTTAGCAAATATTTAAAATTTGTTCTTTTGAAACATCTAGCACCCAATAATAAGTATTCCAGAATTGTTCGAAGTTCTTTTATGATATACCACTCAAAAGTATTCAAAAAGTCAAGAAATTTTATTTTTACGAGAATTGCTGGTGAAATAAATGTGTGAAAACCTATTCGGAGCCAACTATCAGGCCATTTTTGAGCCGCAGAGGCAAAACGGTCATAACCGTTCGAAAGAGCAGAGACTTTTGCATAATATATCCACCGATGAAAAAGTAATACCAGTTCATGCTTCAGAAATCTTGAAATTTCGAAAAAAAATCCACGAGATGTTTCGACTATTTTGAGCTGTTCTGCGAAAGCTGGTACCAATGGAACTTATGTTCTGAAAACTGTACCATTAGGTTGTTTGAGACAAGAAACATAAATTTGACTTTCATTTTCTACTTTGTGTACCATCCATGGTACTTTTGCCAAAAGAATGAAATATAATATGCAGAAAAATTTCATTTCGATTTTTCAAAAAAATTTCGAAATTTCAAGATTTCTGAAGCATGAACTGGTATTACTTTTTCATCGGTGGATATATTATGCAAAAGTCTCTGCTCTTTCGAACGGTTATGACCGTTTTGCCACTGCGGCTAAAAAATGGCCTGATAGTTGGCTCCGAATAGGTTTTCACACATTTATTTCACCAGCATTTCTCGTAAAAATAAAATTTCTTGACTTTTTGATACTTTTGAGTGGTATATCATAAAAGAACTTCGAACAATTCTGGAATACCCATTATTGGGTGCTAGATGTTTCAAAAGAACAAATTTTAAATATTTGCTAAAAAATATTCAGCAATATCGCCTTCAACAGTCTGCATTCAAATACATATTCCCAAAAAAGTGTCCTCAGATTTTGATTATAAAGCTGTATCCGACTCAGTTTTAAATGCTCTTTCTTGTAGAATAAATATTATGTGGAAAATCGGTCTCCATGACCTATTCATGGTCCAAAGAATGAGTATTTTAACACCAGAAATTGGCCAAAACACAAAAAGTCAATTTTAGGCCTTTAGACTAATTTCTTTTCCAAACAAAGTATATACCATTTGAAAGAGCATGAAAAATTACATCGAATGGAACATTCTATTTTACAATTGATGAAGTTTGAAAGAAATTATTATTTGCAGCCAAAGCAGAAATTGGCTTAGGAACGCTTATTCAAATGCAGATACCCAAAAAAGTGTCCGAGATTTTTCGTCGTAGAAACATATTATATGTAGTTTTCGCTCCTCTTTCACGTGGAAGATTCAGTTTTTGGAAAGTAATAGTAAAAAAAACAGTTATTGCCTGAAAACCACTTTTCAAAAAATTCAATTGACCAAAAGTTATAAAACTTTTAATTTTTCGAATATGGTCATCTGGGACTTTTTTTTGTGTAGTTTTCGACAAGGAATCGAACAGTGAAAAGAATATTGAGAAATATTAAGTATAACGTTAGATATGGTCATCCAAAATTTATGAACATTACTATTTATATCTAAGTGAAAAAAATTTTCTAAACTTTCTGACCGCCTAGACTTCGTTATGAACAAGGGATACATCCCTCATAAAGTTTTCAAAGTAAAAGAAAACAAAAATTCCTCAGGGCAGACGCTCCTTGATCATTACAGAGAGGCTCTCTTAAAGTGTTACGCTTTTAAGAGTTATACCTTGCATGGAAACGAGAGAACAATAGAGTTCATTCCATATGTTCTCGCGCTATTTTCACGCAACGGATTTCTGCAGTTGCCTGTGCACATTGGCGGGACAAGATTAATTACGCTATTTTTTGGCACGTTGGATGTTGAAGTTAATGAGTTAAAAGTAGCGCTTTTGAGAGTTACGGTTTTTAGGACTGCAGTTTTAAGAGCTACGCTTTTACAAGTTAAGCAGCTTTCAAGAATTGTACTCTTAAGAGTAACATACATACGCTATTAACAAAGAGACACACTTTTAATTTACGCTTTTGAGATTTCCTCTTTTAATGGAGACGAAAAACAATCAAATTATCAATGAATTATAATTTAGAACATTAATTAATCTTTTTTTCTCGGCAAGAATTCTGTTTTAATGTAGAAGTGGCTCGTCCTAAAAAGGGAGCTTCAGAATCTTCTCCATCTGCTCACAATTAAGCTACATAATAAGACATACGCTTTTACAAGTTACGCTTTTAATAGTTACTTTACTCTTTTACGAGTAACTCTAAATGAAGACGAAATAACAATGACAAACATGAATGACGTCACCTGAGAATCTTCTCCCTTTGCTCTCTGTGCATTTCGTAGAGATCGCCGTTCGGGAGGAGATGATGCGCCGGCTGCGAGACGGTGCCGACGAGGAGGTCGATCTCACGGAAGAGACTGCCGAAGGAGGGCGAGAAGAGATGCGACGGCTTGTTCATCACGAAGAGAGGGAGAGGAAGAGGAGGAGACTGAAAGATGGAGAGAGAGAGAGAGAGAGAGAGAGAGAGGGAGAGAGAGAAAGCGAGAGGGGGAGAGAGAGCGAGAGGGGGAGAGAAAGGGAGAGAGAGAGGGAGAGGAAGAGGAGGAAACTGGAAGAAAGAAAGAGAGAGAGAGAGGGAGAGAGAGAGAGAGAGAGAGAGAGAGAGAGAGAGAGAGAGAGAGAGAGAGAAAGGGAGAGAGAGAGGGAGCAGAAGAGGAGGAGACTGGAAGAGAGAGAGAGAGAGAGAGAGAGAGAGAGAGAGAGAGAGAGAGAAGGGAGAGAGAGAGGGAGCAGAAGAGGAGGAGACTGGAAGAGAGAAAGAGAGAGAGAGAGAAAGCGAGAGGGAGAGAGAGAAAAGTAGAGAGAGAGAGAGGGAGATTAAGAGGAGGAGACTGGAAGACAGAAAGAGAGAGAGAGAGAGAGAGAGAGAGAGAGAGAGAGATGGAGAGAGAGGAAGAAAGAGTGAGAGAGAGAATTAGAGTGAGAGAGGGAGAGAGAGAAAGAGAGGAAGAGAGAAATATGTATATAGAAGTAGAGAGAGTGATATAAAAACAGAGATACGCTATTAATAAATTAGGTATTAGACGAACCATCCGATCTCAGATCATTCACCTATTTTTCCCTTTAACATATCACTTCAATCGAGCCATACAAACCGCCTGTTTCATAGTATTCAAAATAGAACAAGCATCAGGTCAGAAATCCAAAAAAAAAATTACGAAACTAATAGATGGAGGAAATAGAGAGAAAGAGAAGAGAGAGAAAGTAATAAGAGAACAAGAGAGAGAGAGAGAGACTAAAAGGGAAAAAGATACTGACCGAGTCTCTGCGGAACGAAAAGATTCATATAAAGGCAGTCCTCGGCCGCTCTCGTCAGCCGCCCGTACATCCGATGCATGTGGTCGAAGCGTTCGGCGGAAGTGAATTTTAGTGCGATCACTACACCAATAATAGCCGCCACTGTCCTCATAATAGATGCGTTACACTTTGCAATTAGCAGCGAGGGGGCAAGTTGGAAGCAAAAAAATATATATTGGCGATGAAAAAAAACTGTGCAAATAAATAAGTAATAAATAAATAAATAAATAAGAAAGAAAATAAATAAATAAATTAGTGGACAATCAATAAATAATTTATTTAACAAATTAAATAAATAATTCAATAAATAAGTTAAAAAATAAGTGGATAATCAATAAATAATTAAATTAATAATTAAATGAATCACTAAATAAATAAGTAAATAAATAAGTAAATATATAGACTGACCTCGGATTCGGATGAATCTTCTCCGACTGAATGCACGACGGCTGTACACGCCGTGGGTCCTTCTTTTGATGCGTCCACTTTGCTGCCGAGATGGCCATGTTGAAGCGGTGCTTGAAGAAAGGGTTTTATTAACGCTATTATTATTTTACTTATAATATTAAATATATATATATATTTAAAAAAAATGTTCCTTTCACGTGTTCAACATATTGTAAATTACAAAGAACTCTATAATAGTAAAAAAAAATACGATGTTTGCTCTAAAATCATACGGCCGTTAGTTACATGTTTCACTCATAATCCAGTTTATACAAACTTGAACCCAATGCCCACGGAAGATCGGGTTCTTGAGAAATTGCACAGTCTATTAAAGCTAATGAAACTCCTTGAATTAATTTTCTAGTTTTTAATATTATTATATTTTTTTTAAACTATCATTTTTTGAAATAAAAATTGAGCATACATTTCTGTGACGATTTAGAGTGTTCATCTTATAAAAATAACTCTAATGGTAAGCAAACATACTAATTGTAAGAATAAATTGTTTGTGCGAAAATGGCATGCCCGATAGATATTTGACTGATATGAGTATCAATGTTGGCCCCCTACTCGAAAATAATCAGGCAAAATAAATGACCCATTCTATTAAAGTTAATGAGAACTCTTTGAACCGCCGTAACAGTTTTCATCGTCTTCATCTAGAAAGAAATCTTTAAAAAAGAGGTTCATTTTCAAGAATAAATGACATTAATTATTAAAATACAAACTTTAGAAAATAAATTTTTAGATTTTCAACTAACATTTCTAATCATTATTAAACAATTAATCTTTTTGGGTCGCACATCTCTCTAAAATTATGTGCGCTCTCGTGTCTCCTTGTGTCTTATTTGAATTCGCGAATTTTTCGTCATTCAAAAAGACGAGAATTGAAATAAGAATTTTTTCTTCATAATAAATATTACCTGTCCCGTTGGCGCGACTCCGTACGGCACGCCCAAGTATTGCGCCACCGGCGGCAGGTCGTCCGTGCCGGGCGAGACGACCTCGCCGCGCACGACGCCCCATGACGTGGAGACGGTTCGCGGGTCGGAGGCTCTGAGGATATATTTAACTTCCATTCTTACTTACTTTATATATATATATATATATATATATATATATACTGTTGTATGATTTCTTAGCTCTCACAAAAAAAATTAATATTCGAAATGAGATAAAGACGACGGTTTACAGGATCGAAGGCATTAGGGGACACATTTCATTTCCATGTGCATGTACATACATACATGAGTATATGTATAAAAGCACAGAAAAATATGTTTAAACAAAATGTGAATAAAGCATAAATGAATAAATAAAATAATAGATTAACAGTAGAAATATCATACCAGGCAACCATGGAAGTGGCCGCATTGATGATGAGGAGCATCGCGAGTGACAGCGTCAAAGTCATCATAATTCCGTCCTTGTTCGCCAAGTGGAAGACAAGCAGAAGAGTCCGTTGCTATCTTCTCATTACTCTCAGCACTTATCAGGTGGTTCTTTCGAGACGTGAACTGGAAAATTGACTCGATAGAGATTAATGCCATTTGCCACTATAAACCCTATCCATACGTTTCAGCCAATGCGCATAGTACTTGTGGTTCTATGAAACTCAGTCACTAGAAAGGCAAGGGCTAGAAGGTCAAAGTGCTTATTCCTTACCGGATAATGACACCAATAAATAACTGGAACTTTAGAAGCGCTGCTAATTAAAAGGCGGATCAAACAATCGTACCAACAAATTTGCTTAAATTGATCTCGATTAATAAAAATTATAAAAAATAAAAATATTATTTTGTAAATATAATCTCTCTTAACTGCTAAAAGCCGCCAATGTCGGGGTGCTAAACTTGTCATACTCGATCATCATGTAAATGATACAAGTGAGATACAAATTTCTAGCGGATCAAGTCGACATCCAAATTATAAAAGTCGGGGAAATTTGAATAGATTGAAATCGTGTTTCGCAATCGTAATTTATTTCAAGTTTTTGTTTGTCTTTATAAAGGGAGGGGGAAATGTAAGTTTGAATTCGCGCAGCTGACATTTCCCTGATCATTGGGTGCCAAAGTTGCTCGTAACAAATCTGGCATCTACATCCTGTCCTTCTCTTTCTCTCTCCTCCCTCTCCCTCCTTCTCTCTCTCTCTGTCCATCTCTCTGCCCATCTTTCTCTCCATCTCTCTCTCTCCATCTCTCTCCATCTCTCTCTCTCCACCTCTCTCCATCTCTCTCCATCTCAATCTCTTTCTCGATCTCTCTCTCCATCTCTCTATCTCTTCATCTCTTCATCTCCCCCTTTCTTCAAGTTTCCTGGCTTTTGTTTGTCTTTATAAAGTGAGGGGGAAAAGTAAGTTTGAATTCGCGCAGCTGACATTTCCCTGATCATTGGGTGCCAAAGTTGCTCGTAACAAATCTGGCATCTACATCCTGTCCTTCTCTTTCTCTCTCCTCCCTCTCCCTCCTTCTCTCTCTCTCTGTCCATCTCTCTGCCCATCTTTCTCTCCATCTCTCTCTCTCCATCTCTCTCCATCTCTCTCTCTCCACCTCTCTCCATCTCTCTCCATCTCAATCTCTTTCTCGATCTCTCTCTCCATCTCTCTATCTCTTCATCTCTTCATCTCCCCCTTTCTTCAAGTTTCCTGGCTTTTGTTTGTCTTTATAAAGTGAGGGGGAAAAGTAAGTTTGAATTCGCGCCGCTGACATTTCCCTGATCATTGGGTGCCAAAGTTGCTCGTAACAAATCTGGCATCTACATCTTGTCCTTCTCTTTCTCTCTCTCCTCCCTCTCCCTCCTTCTCTCTCTCTCTCTCTCTGTCCATCTCTCTGCCCATCTTTCTCTCCATCTCTCTCTCTCTCTCTCTCTCCATCTCTCTCTCCACCTCTCTCCATCTCTCTCCATCTCAATCTCTTTCTCGATCTCTCTCTCGATCTCTCTATCTCTCTATCTCTTCATCTCCCCCTTTCTTCAAGTTTCCTGGCTTTTGTTTGTCTTTATAAAGTGAGGGGGAAATGTAAGTTTGAATTCGCGCCGCTGACATTTCCCTGATCATTGGGTGCCAAAGTTGCTCGTAACAAATCTGGCATCTACATCTTGTCCTTCTCTTTCTCTCTCTCCTCCGTCTCCCTCCTTCTCTCTCTCTCTCTCTCTCTGTCCATCTCTCTGCCCATCTTTCTCTCCATCTCTCTCTCTCTCTCTCTCTCCATCTCTCTCTCCACCTCTCTCCATCTCTCTCCATCTCAATCTCTTTCTCGATCTCTTTCTCCATCTCTCTATCTCTTCATCTCTTCATCTCTCCCTTTCTCCATCTCTCTCGCTCCGTCTCTCTCTCGCTGTCTTGTTCCCTCTCTTCCTCAAACACATCGCATGTTCAGGAAAAACCTTCTAACCACGTCGCTTTGCAGCAGTCCCCTTAATATGGATTCATACCATTTTAATAACTCTCTATATCTCCGTTTTTTTACATTGTTTGCTCATACATTTACTTAAATTGCTAATAAATATGTACAAAACAGATGCATTTGTAATGATCTTTTATCTGGCACAAAATAATAAAGCACAAAATGGTCATGGTGGACAATGCAAACGTCATGGCATTTCTTTCATTCACGCTGAGAATGAGATCGAGAAAGTCGCGTAGAAGGATTACGCTGATTGGAGCAGCAATTATTGATTTATTGATTGACAGAAAAAGTTAGACTTGGAAGGCAGCAATCATTGCAAAAAAGAGATAATAATTAGACATTATGGCCACATTGAAGAAAATGTTCACTTTACTGCATGTGTCATAGCATAGTTCGCACCCGTAAACAGATTTATTATCAGTGACAAGAACAGTAATAAAAATCGAGATGGTAGAAATAAGAATTCATATAATAACGACGAAAAAACGGACATTTAAAAAGCACAATTCGAAGGAAAGACAAGAAGAAAGCAATGTGCTGCGATGAGCTTGAATGCTTCGGAATTGGCGTACTTTATTCAATGATAATCTGCTCAACAACAAAAAAAATTTATGTTGTCATTTTTTTCTCTCTAATTTACCATGGTAGCCATTTCTGGAGGGACACAGTATTGACTGTCTTTCCAAGTTCGAAATATTATATTTGATGCATAAATCGCTACGCTTGGATTTCCTCCGCTCTATCTCTATTCTCTCTCTCTTTCTAAATTCTCTCCCCCTCTCTCCCCCCCCCTCCTCTCTCTAACATGCACTCTCTCTCTCTAAGGCTCTACAAATGAAGCCTCAACTGTTTAATGCTCTAAAATAAAAAAAAATTATATCTATAATATATATTATATGTGTATAACTTGGAGTCTGCGATTAAACCCTATTCATTAGTTTCAGCCAATACGCGCGGTATTGTGGTTCTATCACACTCAGTCACTTGAAAGGCAAGGGTTAAAAAGTGCTTCCTTGACTTTCTCATTGGCAGGCATAGATAACAATAAATAACCCCCCTCTCCCTCCCTCCCTAAAAGTCAAGATAGCCAGATGAAAAGATAATCGCGGGATAAATATCTAACTAACTACTAATAAAGCGCTAACAATAAGCGTCGGTTTGTAACAGATTTCTTCTGGAACCTTCCATCTCCTCCCGATTCAAAGTTTGAGGTATCCAGACTGTAAAAGCAACTGCAAACGCTGCGACTTTCCTACCACTACGAATGTTGCAACTTTCGCACCTAAGATATCTTCTGGAATCTTTCACTTTTCCAGAACTTTCCGGAAGGGGCCAACGTCGGCCCCCGGTACTGGAAACATTCTAGAATATTTTGGAAGGGACCGAGTTCGGCCCCGGAACATGGAATTTTCCACAACCTTCCGGAAGGGGCCAAGGTCTGCCCCAGGTATTGGGAACATTCTAGAAAATACTGGAAGAGACCAAGTTCGGCCTAGAACTTTGCGGAAGCTGCCAACGTCTGCCCCCGATACTGGGAACATTTTAGAAGATTCTGGAAGAGACCGAGTTCGGCCCAGAACTTTCTGGAAAGGGCCAATGTCTGGCCTCGGTACTGGGAACATTCCAGAAGATTCTGTAAGGGTCCAAGTTCGGCCCCAGAACATGGAATTTTCCAAAATTTTCCGGAAGTTCGGCCGCGAAACATGGAATTTTCCAGAACTTACCGGAAGGGGCCAACGTCTGCCCCAGGTACTGGGAACCTTTTAGAAGATTCTGGAAGGGATCGAGTTCGGCCCCGGAACATTGAATTTTCCAGAACATTCCTGAAAGGGCCAACGTCTGCCCCTGATACTGGGAATATTCCAGAAGATTCTGGAAGGGACCAAGTTCGGCACCGGTTTCTTTCCAGAGCATATTCTTTCACTATGATTTTAGCTACCTGCAGATATCTTCTCTCATTAGCCAACATATATATTTCTATTGCTCTCTACCAAGTTTACGCAATGTCAGATAGCGAGGCCGCGAAGCGGCCGAGCAACCAGCCGGTGAAGCGCGCGCGAACCGGCAGGTAAGAAGATATAAAGATTATAGAGGTCGGGGAAATTTGAATAGATTGAGATTGAGTTTCGCAATCGTAATCTTTTTCAAGTTTCCTGGCGTTTGTAGTCTTTATAAAAGAAGGGGGAAAATGTGTCTCTCTCCCTTCCTTCTCTCACTCCATCTCTCTCCATCTCTCGCTCCCTCGCTGTCTCTTTCCCACTCTTCCTTAAACTACCATTAAAATGGATTCATACCATATTAATTACTCTCTTTTCAATCTCCCTTTTTCACTTTTTTTGCTCATACATTAACTAAAATTCCTCATGAATATGCGCAAGGCGAATTTATTTGTCATGAATTTTTAACTGGCACAAAAATATTAAAACACAAAATGGTCATGGTGGACAATGCAAACGTCATGGCATTTTTTTTCATTCACGCTGAGAATGAGATCGAGAAAGTCGCGTAGAAGGATAACGCTGATTGGAGCAGCAATTATTAATTTATTGACTGACAGTTAAAGTTGGACTTGGAAGGCAGCAATCATTGAAAAAAGAGATTATAATTAGAATAGATCAGGATGGCCAGATTGAAGAAAATGTTCACTTTACTGCATGTGTCATAGCATAGTTCGCACCCGTAAACAGATTGATTATCAGTGATAAGAACAGGAAAAAAAGAGATAATCGCAATTATAATTCTCGTAATAACGACAAAAAACGGAAATTTCAAAAGCACAATTCGATAGAACGACAAGAAGAAAACAAATAGCTGCGATGATCTTGAATGCTTCGGGATTGGCGTAAAAAAGATTCGTGTTCGGTGAGAGAAGCAAAAATTTAACTAGAGTGGCTCTTAACATTACCCGGATGCGGAGGGAAAAAGGAAGAGAGAGTGACAGAGAGAGAGGGAGAGAGAGAGAGAGCGAACGGTAGAGAAAGGTAGAGAAAGAAACAGAGAGAGAATGAGAGAGAGAGCAGTGAGAGAGATGGGAGAGAGATAGAAGGCGAGTGTGAGAGTGAAAGTCGTTGCCGTCACGAGAGCGAGAGAGAGGGAATGTCTAAGCAGAGAAGACTACGGCAGACTGTCGTTGTCAGACCTGAATGGCGTAGAGAAAGAGACGATCGGCTGAGATTTCCCCGCTACTCTCTTCCCTCGTTACTTTTTCATTTTAATTTCAAAGTTGTTTTCTTCAGTTATTGATTTCAGGACATCAAGATAAAGATCATGTTGTGCGTATTTATTGTCCACGAGTCATTTTGCAATCATAGTCCATCATGCTCGCTATCAGTAGATTCTTCTTTGTATCTAAAAACTTTCAAGGAGTTTGATGATAAAGTTAACTGCTATAAAGTGCAACGCTTTTCCCTCAAGCCATATTGCTCTCTCTCTTTCTCTCTCTCTCGCTCTCTCTCACGCGCTCTCTCTCTCCCCCTCCCTCTCTCACTCTCTCCCTCCATTCAGCAACCTGTATCTCTTCGAGTGGCATCGGTGGCGGTGGCAGTCTCTCTAGACTGCCTGGCGCGCCGCTTGGCGCCGAGCTGTTTCCGCGGGAGGCCGCGACGGCTGCCGCCATCGCGCTCCTTCCATGGCGCGGACACGTCGGAGAAACGCCCGGCCGGATGCCAGCAATCGACGTCTTCTGCGACGCGGACAACAGGGGCTCCTGAAACCGTGAGGGAGAGATGGGTGAGAGAAAGGAAAGAGAGAGAGAAATGGCACATTTATTTCATTATTTATATATGTATATATCTATATACATATTTACTTATTGATATATGAATATTTATGTATTCATTTAGTTTTTAATATGTGTATATTTATGTATTTATTTAGTTGTTGATATATGAATATTTTTGCGCATTACAATAGCATTTGACTGAGTTGTATGAATTTTGAAGAAAATACATACCACAATCGATTTTGGACGCTTACTCACAATCAGCAACCGTGGGATGTTGAGTAAGTACATTAAAGAGAAATGTAGCCATGCTCTTCATTCACGTAGTAAGTTGAGGTGGTAAAAAAGCGAATGATTGTGGGGTCGAAATTAGAAAAGAAAGAAACCAACAAACTCATGCGAGATTGCGAAAGCGGTGAAGCAAAAGGGCAAAAATAATTTTCCGTGGTTTTGTTAGGTCCGTTCAAGATATGTGTGTTTGAGATGTTCAAGCATACCGATCGTAAAGGCTTTTCATGCTCTCCCTATAGGCCATTTCTCTCTCCTCTGACTCTCTCACTATCCCTCTCTCATCATCACTCTCTACTTCTCTTTCTCTCTCTCTCCCTCTCTCTCTCTTTTCTCTCTCTCTCTCCTCTGCCTCTCCCTCTATATCTCTCTCTCTCCCCCCTCTCTTTCTCCCTCTCTCTTTATCCCTCTCTCTCTCTCCCCCCCCCCCCCCCCTCTCTCTCCTTCTCTTGACCTGCTCGGTCGGGCATGCCGCACTCGTGCTGCCTGCCTGGCTGGAGAACGATCCTCCTCCGCCGCCGGTCCTGCTCAGCGATCCTCTGCTGCCGTTCAGATGATGCGCGGGCGTCGATGAGACGAAGGCAAAGTTCGGGAAAAAGGCGCCGGCTCCAGAATCTTCGCCGCCGCCTCCGCCAACGCAGAGCGACGCCCGCGTCGACCCACCACCGTCCCCGCCCGACGAACAGTGATGGTGGTGCTGGTGGTTGTGCTTCCCGAAGGCGCCCGGCAACGGAGGCGGAGGCGCCGGCATCGATGTCATCTAATTGGGGGAGCTGTGTTAGCAAGGGGCGATTGCTAAAAGGGGTCCAAAATGAGGTCTAAGTGAATCGTGACACTTTCCTAGACCATCTAATTAATTAATTTGGAAAACAATGTATTGCTCTAAAAAATTAATTATAAGGCAAAAGTGTCACGAATCAAAAGAAGAAAAGAAGTGAGCAAACCGAAAAATGGTTAGAAAAAGAAAAGAAAAGAAAAAAAAGTAAGAGACACATGCGGGAATTTAATGCGATATGAATGGATTATTAAGGCTAAAAAGCTACATTATTAAAATGTTGGCAGAACGTGCGAGGTATGTTTGCTTCGGAACCGCAACTGTTCTTGGATGCGGTTATGGTTAGGATTCTATTACTTCATACCACCCTTACTTCATACCAAGTTAGGATGGAGAAGAAATTGAAGAGAAAAGGAGCAATATTTTGTTTAATTATTGGCCAATACTCTGCACAGAGAAGAAAGTTACGGAGGCCGTAGCTGTTGTATGCGGAACATATTGTTCATAAAAAAATATACGGATATCGTTTGATAAAAACAAGACCGAAGAAAACATGTGATACTTTGTAGATCTACGCGGCAATGTAAACAACCTGTTCTGCAATGTATGTAATAAAAATAAATAAATAAGTAAATAAAATTAATTAATTAATTAATGAAATCAATAAATAAACCTACGGGCGAGTTGAGTCCGTACGTGAGTTCCGATTGGTGATGCGCGTGATTCGACGCGTACGTCGTCGTGAAGTGCGGCGAAGAGGCCTGCTGCTGCAGCTGCAGCTTCTTCTTCGAGCGACGCGTCTGATTGCACTTCAAAGAGGAAACTCACGTTTGAATTCGCGCCTTTTTCCCTGAGACCAGTTTGAATAGGAGGCGCTGCTCTGATCTACCGTAGCTAATTCTCTTCTACACGCCATTTTTCATCACGTAAACTATTGCTCAGAATGTAATGGAAGAAAAATCGCTGAAACTTTCACGATTTATGTTTTACGCCAAAATGAACTTATCCAAATAAAAGAAAGCTATATTAATTATTCCTCGGATACCTCCTTTAAAAGTAGACGGGGGAAAATTCACGTTTGAATTCGCGCCCTTTTCCCTGAGACACAACAAATGTGATTCAGAGACGCGCGCTACTTGAATACAATTCGAAATCGATTACGGTTGCGTTAATGCTCCTTTAAGTGAGGAGAGAAATTAGCGTTTAAATTGGCGAGCTTACCCTGATCATAACTTGCTATTTTGTTCGAACAAATTTACTGTCTTTCTTATTCCCTGTTTGGGAAACTTGCAAAGCGTCTTCGCTTCCAAGCTCCTCTGCTTCGTCCTTAAGATGATAGAAAGAAAGCTCTCTCTCAATTGTTTGATATTGTCTTTTCATTTATAGTCATTTTATCTGCGAAAATAACGTCAAACTAACAGGATTTAGACAAAAATTTGATGTTTTGTAGATCTATGCGACCAAGTAAACTACCAGTTTTCTTCTTACTCTTCTTTGAGAAACAAAACCGAAGCATCAACAATATTTGATGAATTGAATTTTGTCAATTTTTTACTAACATCGCCTTTCTCTAATATTGAAATAAGCGCAAAACAAACAAAAAAACCTCATCAGCTTCTTTAAGGGCGCCTGCCTTTTCGGTGTGTTTCTGGGCAATTTTCTGCCGGATATCTCTTTAGTTCTGACCTCTCGGCGCGAAAATTACCGGTCAATTGTTGCGTAGTACCAAATTCAGGTCTACCCAAAAACCAGTCTAATGTTGAGGCATAAAAATACCGGCCTTTCCAAATACCGGTCTACTATTGAGGCTTCCAACCTTTCTGTAAGTGGCGCACGCGAAGCAGATGTTGACGAAGATCATGCCACAGCCCAAGACGACGACGAGGAGGAGGATCGTCGTGTAAGTGCTGCCGGCCGCCGCGTGCATCGACGGGGGCGCTGAGGACACCGCGGCGGGCGCCGAACTTGCGCCGCCCGAGCCAGCGGCTTAATATTTGTTAATTATTTGTTTAATTAATTAATTAATTAATTGAATAATTAATTATATTTTGTTCTACTTTTTCCTATCAATTTTGATTACTATGTGTATTTTTAATTTTTCATTTCGTTAGATATAATTTTTAACGATTAATATTCATTAAAGGAGGGCGATCACCATAATTTTTCGGTGATCGCCTTCCTTTAACCATTGTTTTCATTCTGATTAATCTAGGCATTTTATTTTATGCATAGATATTTTTTCATTTAGATAAAATATCGCCTTCCTTTTGTAATGAGAACTTTAGGTATGCATCTTTTTTTAGCAAGTAAAATAACTATGTATGTGCATATAATTCATAAATAACGATGTTACAGTATCCCGATTAAAAAATAAAGAAATTTAATTGTCAGGGTAATATGTATCTTTCTCAACAACTACCGGCAGCTGCCTTCTTGGCGTCGGAGGCAGAGGGTGGCGGAGTCGGCGGAGGGAGCGGCGGCGGAGGAAAGGGCAGATTCGAGTGGCCGCCGTACGGGCGCACGCGGCCAAAGAAGGAGTCCTCGCGGAAGTGGCCAGGCAGTTGGTGGTGCTCCTGGAGGAGGTATTTAGAAGGAGTTGTTGGGTGGGTTTATGTGTACTCCTGAGGGGAGGAGAAGCAAATGGGCGGGTCTATGTACTCGTAGGGAGAAGGAGATGGGTCTCTAAGTCTTTATCTCATCGCTTTTTACATCATCACCAATCTTCTGTATACATGATGTTGCCTGGTCTAAAGAGATTTCAAAGAAGAGAGAGAGAGAGCGAGAGAGGGAGAGAGAGGGAGAGATAGAGCGAGAGAGCGAGAGAGAGAGAGTGAGTCAGAGAACGAGAGAGAGAGCGAGCGAGAGAAAGCGAGAGCGAGAGAGAGAGAGAGTGAGAGAGCGATGGAGAGAGAGAGAGAGAGACCTCCGGCACCGCGACGCCCTCCCTCCCATTGACGTGCAGCTGCGGCACGAGGCCACTCCAGAAGGCGACGTGCGCGTTGCGGTAGAAGTTGCGCACGGAGACCTTGCGCTCGTCCGAGCGACCTGGCAAAGACAAATTATTGGAAGTAGATCGATTAAGGAATCTAAAATAGCTCTTGTGATGGAGGTTCTATTGATTAAGGTTCCCCGGATCAGGGTTCTATTAATGCTTCAGAGATTGAGAGAGAGAGAGAGAGAGAAAGATAGAGATAATGAAAGAGAGAGAGAGAGAGAGAGAAAACGAAAGATTGGGAGATAACGAAAGAGATAGTCAGAGACAGAGAGACAGAGAGAGAGGAGAGGGAGAAAACGAAAGAGCGAGGGAGAAATAGAGATAGAGATAATGAAAGAGAGAGAGAGAGAGAGAGAGAGAGAGAGAGAAAGAGAGAGAGAGTTAAAAGAGAGAGAGAGAGAAAAAAGAGAGAGAGAGAAGAGATGAGACAGAAGAGAGAGAGAGAGAGAGAGAGAGAGAGAGAGAGAGTAAACGGAAGAGAGAGAGAGACAGAGAGAGAAAGAGAGAGAGAGAGAGAGAGAGAAGAGAGAGAAAGAGAGAGTGAGAACGAGCAAGAGAGATATTCAGAGAGAGAAGAGAGGAAGAGAGAGAGAGAGAGATAGTGAGAGAGAGAGAAAGAGAGAGAGAGAAAGAGAGATAGAGAGAGAGAAAGAGAGAGAGAGAGAGAGAGAAAGAGAGAGAGAGAGAGAGAGAGAGAGAGAGAGAGCGCTGACTGATGTCAAGATATGCCTCTCGGTTCGGCTGGCTGAACTGTGGCCACGCGATCGACGCGAACCGCTCTTCCATCTGCGACTCGCGCTGCATCGGCTGCTTCGTCGGGTCACTGCGCGAAATGTATTCATTATTTCATCAATAACAATTTGTGCATATATTTATTTAAAATTTGAAAAACAAAAACGTTTTTTTTCAAAATTGTTATGAAACTATAAATAATATTAAGAAGCTACCCCCTTAAGTGATCTACGGTGTCAAGGATTTACGGAGATAAAAGCTCTACGATCTGGCACAGATAAAAAGAGGGCGATCACTGAAAAATATTTAATGCAGGTTTGATTTGCCGCATCTGCTCTGTGATTCTTCACTCTCACTCTCGCATGTGCTATTTCGCTGGTCGCACAAACCCGCTGCGTGAAGAAAATAGCACGCGCGAATGAGAGTGCAAAGGGCCGCAGCAATTTGAAATAAACACATAATTTTTCGGCGATCGCCCTCCTTTAAGGAAGCCAACAATTCCTCTGAAAGAGCTCGCTCGATTTCTCTCTGCCTACCCGTGCTTGACGAAACTCGCAATGTAATGCATGAGCACACGTGACATGCCGACGTCGTCGGCGCTGAACTCGGAGTAGAGCTGAAATTTTTTTTTTAGTTAATTTAATTTTTCAAATATAATTAAATTAAATTTGATTTGACCACTTGGCGTGGTTTTAAAAGAATGTATAAAAATAATCATCAAAAAAGGATTAAAACAGGAAAAAAAGAAAGGAAGAAACCTGTTCATCCCTCGCTGCCCCTCCAGCCGCCCGAGCCGATAGCGGATAGCCGAGCGCGTACGGGAGAAGGTCGCCGGAGACGGCGCCGTGGACGCCGGCTGCGGCGCGCTCGGGACGCGACGACCAGCCGCGCGTCTCGTGGCCAAAGTGGAAGCTGGATGGAGACAGGAAATTAAATAATTAATTAATTAATTAATTAATTAGTTAATTATTTTTTAATATTCCAGAAATGGCTACTGACGTAGTCAAAGCAATGATAATAGCTACAATAGAGAATAAAAATTAAAACGAAAAAAATGTTATTTATTTATTTATTTTTTGAGAAATCATTCACTGGAGATCATACATGACGAGCGGAGCCCCTGCTTTCACTTCCATTAAAGAGAGTGTTCTCTGTTCAAAACCACCGATACATGACGAACGCTCACAATTAGTGATATTCTACGTTAAAAATATATATTTATGTTCAAGTTTAATAGTGTTAAATACAAGCTCTCTCCTTCTCTCTTTCTCTTTGTCCCTCTCCCTCTCGCTTTCTCTCTCCCTCTCCCTCCGCCTCTCTCTCCCTCTCTCCCTCTCCCTCTCTCCCCCTCTCTCTCCTCTCTCTCTCTCCCTCTCCCTCTCTCTCTCTCTCTAAACTGACAAGTACGTCGTGGCCTCTCGTCTCGTCTCGTCCGACGAGTGCGCCCTGAGTGTCTCAACGAGTGGCGACGTGAAGAGCGCGTCGGAGAGCGCGCCAAGCACCGAATCGCGGACGGCGCGGCCGTTTTCCTTTTTTTATTTTTAATTAATTAATTAATTGATTAATTAAGTAAGTAATTAATCAATGAATTGATTAATTTGTTTATTTCTATTTTTATTAATAATATCTCAAACTTTTTTTTATTGATATATTAAACTGATTAATTAATTAATTAATTATCATTATAATATACTGTATTTTTATATGAAAATTGATATATTCAACTTTGTCAATTTTTATTATTTACTTTACAAATTTTTATATATTTTTGTTGTAAATTAAATTTTTATAAAATTAATATCATTCAAAATGCTGTATACGATCATTTGTTGCTTTTGCTCTGACATATTCAGCTTTTCTATTAGTCTGTTATAACTGGGTCTACTGCGGCATTAATCTAAGAGATTTTGAAACAGTGCTTATATAGTACATTTAGTAAGGAGAACCACCAGTTATATGGAGGAATTTTTTTTTCATTAATTTTTTTTCAGATTATTACTTTATCTTATATTATTTTTTTTGGTAAAAAAAGAGAAAATAATTTTTTTTGCACAATAAAAAACACACAAACCTTTGGCTGATTCCAGTCAGTGTATTCGTTGAGCGTCGCCGCGAGAATCTCCGTTCGATGGAAGTCGTAGAGGTTGCGGATCAGCGTCCTGAATGGTGAATTATCATTTAATTAATTAATTATTAATTAGTTTATATATTTGATAATTAATAATCAATTAATAATTTAATTATTAATTAAATTCGATACCCATAATTAGCACAGCATCATTTCTCTAATTTGTGCAAACTCATCTCATTCCATTTTATATTTTGTTCGAATTAAAGAGTTATTACGTTTCTTATTTCTAACTCATTTTCTTTGTTTTACGCATGAAAGGGATATGGTTGAAAGAGCTACGCTTCTAAATTGAGAGGAAAGAACGATAGAATGTTCTCGGCGCTATTTTTCGGCGAATTTCGACAGCCGTCTGTGAAATGAATGACATCACCTGAGAATCTTCTCCCTCTGCTCCCTGTGCATTCCGTGGAGATCGCCGTTCGGGAGGAGATGATGCGCCGGCTGCGAGACGGTGCCGACGAGGAGGTCGATCTCACGGAAGAGACTGCCGAATGAGGGCGAGAAGAGATGCGACGGCTTGTTCACCACGAACTGTTAGGCAAGAGATTAGTTTCTCTCTCCTCTCTCTCTAGATCTCTTTTCTCTCTCTCTCGCTCTCTCTCGCTCTCTCTCTCTCTTTCTCCCACTCTCACTCTCTCTCTTTCTCTTTTTCTCTCCACTCTCTCACCCTTCCGTCGATGATGGGTGCGAAGGCATTCATGAATGTCGGCACGTCTATGGCGTCGGCTGCGCGTGTGACGTTCGCCGCCGAGTGATCCTTTGAATTATTTATTTATTTATTTATTTATTTATTTATTTATTTATTTATTTATTTATTTACTTACTTACTTACTTACTTACTTACTTACTTACTTACTTACTTCCTTACTTACTTACTTACTTACTTACTTACTTACTTACTTACTTACTTATTTATTTATTTATTTATTTATTTATTTATTTATTTATTTATTTATTTATTTACTTTCATTTCACTCTTTTCTTAACTCGTTTTCCTACTCACTTATTCCCATTCTTTTTATCTAGTCTATTTTTCCTTTCTCTATCTCTCTATCTCTCGATCTCTCATGAAATTCCCCCATTCTTTCCCCTGACATCTATCTCAATGCTTTCCAGCTTTCTACACCGTCGATGAAACTAGCTCGAGATGCGAAATAACTATTTGTGTTATGCGCGGCACTGCAAACCAAATGGAGCTTAAAGATTGGCTTGGTTCTTCATCGTTTATTTTACAATCTACTGCACTCTCTCTCTCTCTCTCATATTCTCTCTCTATCTCTATCTCCTTCCTATCTCTCTCTAATTCTCTTGCGCGCGCTCTCTCTCTCTCTCTCTCTTTCCTACTTTCCTCTCTCTCTCTCTCTCTCTCTCTCTCTCTCGCCTTCTCTCTCTCTCTCGCTATTTCCTACTTTCCTCTCTCTCTCTTCTTAGTCTTTGCATCACTCAATGTCCTCCTTCTCTCTCGCTCTCATTTCACTAGATAAGAAAAGCCAACCTGCATGCAGCGCGCGTATGATTCGATGCCTTCGTTCAGTGGATTCGACGATCCGTTCCGAGATGGAAGACACTAGAAATAATTCGTATTTTATTTATTAAAATTTATGTTTAAAAAATAAAGAAAAATAATAATGATTAAAAGTTTATCTTGAAAATCTAATAAATCACGGTGCGAATGTCCAGGACCTCTAAATAATAATAAAAAATATACTCTCCATCTATCAATTAGTGCGTTAATGACATTATATACATGCTACTACTGTGAAATACAGGATTTACGAATGAATAAAAAAGTAAATACATTTGTGAAATATGTTGAATAACTACGAAATGAAATTGTTGAGTAAGTACGAAATAGGTGGTTGAGTAAGTACGAAATGGATTCAGCATTCATACCCCCAACTTCTCTGCCAGCTGCAGAAAGACGCCTTGCGGGTCGTTGGAGAGCGCCCACGGCGCGAGTGCCGTCCCATCCAAGAGGATGGCGCGCGCGAAGAGGCGGCGGTTCGCGGGCGCCGTCAGCGGAGACGCCATCAGGAGAGAGACGATCGCCGCACCGGCGCCCCAACCTGGAGAGGAAGGGGTGGTACATGACCCGCCGAAAATTAAAGGGTGGTATATGACCCCCAAAAATGAAAGGGTGGTACATGACCCCCAAGAATGAAAGGGTGGTACATGACCTCCGAGAATTGAGGGGGTGCTACATGACCCAGAAGATTAAGGGCGGTGCTACATAAATGGCCCGAGAATTGAGGTGGAGTGGTACATGACCCCGACGAAACTTTAGGGCATCATATTGCCATAGCCTGTAGTGGGATGAGGACGGTAGATAACCCCGACGTAAATGTTTGGAGCTTTAGGCCTCTTATTGCCGCTGCGTGCACGAGAGGGCGTGATGGTAGGGGTGGGTACTTGGAAACCGAAAATTTAAGGCCTCATATTGCAAGCAGTTGACCCCGGTTGGCAGAGTCGTTATTGTATATGAAACTGGTGATTGCAGATGAAATGAGTCATTATAGATGAAATGGGTCATTGTAGATGAAATGGGTCATTGTAGATGAAATGGGTCATTGTAGATGAAATGGGTCATTGTAGATGAAATGGGTCATTGTAGATGAAATTGGTCATTGTAGATCAAACGGTACCCATGAGTGTGATCTCGCGATGAGAGCCACCGAACGCGGGCAGAATTGCCGAGAGCATCTGGAGAGCCGTAACGAGATCGGAGATGGCGACGTTGCCGCTGCACGACGAGCTCTCGCAGCGGCCGAGGAAGCCTTTATGAAAGTAGCTCTCTCTCTCTCAATCCGTCTGTTTGTCTCTCTGTCTCTCTGTCTCTCTCTCTCTCTCTCTCGTTCTCTTTCTCTGTCTCTTTCCATCTCGATCTTTATCTTGGATCAGTCTCTAAATCTCCCTCGCTCCCTCTCTCTTTCGATCTCCATTTATTTCTCGCTTCCTACTCTACTCTCACCTTCATTTACATATCTCTATTTCTTTTTTAACGCCTAATTTTAAGAACATTGTAACGTTTATTCTCTAAAATGTTATCATTCAGACTCCCAACCTATCGAACCAAAATGTTTGCGAGACTTCTTATCTCTTTACCAAGTCATATGAATCCACCTGTCCAAAGTTCTCTCTCAGGGAAGCAAAAAAAAATTGTTTTTTTTTTCGTATGTTTTTCCTCTTCTCTCACTATGTTCAATATTTCTTTCTATCTCTCTCTCTTCTCTCTCTTTCTTCTCTCTTCTCTCTTCTCTCTCTCTCTTTTCTCTCTCACTCTCTTCTCTCTCTCTTCTCTCTCTCTCTCTTTCCCTAGCTCTTTCTCCTTCTCTCTCTCTCTCTTCTCTCTCCCTCGCTCTCTCTCCCTCTCTCTCTCTCTCTTTCCCTCTCCTTGTCCATCTATCTCTTCTCTCTCTCTCTCGCTCTCTCTCTCTCTTTCTCTTTCCCTCTCCTTGTCTATCTATCTCTTCTCTCTCTCTCTCTCACTCTCTCTCCCGCCACCAACCGTATGGCCCGAGTCGGTAGTTGAGAGTGACCACAATGATCTGGCCAGCGGCAGCGAGTGTCGTCCCGTTGAAGGCGCCGCCGCCACCCCACGAGAAGGAGTCGCCGTGGACGAGGACGAGAACGGGCAGAGGAGAGGGAGAGGAAGAGGAGGAGACTGGAAGAGAGAGAGAGAGAGAGAGAGAGAGAGAGAGAGTGAAGAGAAAGAGAGAGAGAGAGATGGAAAGAGAGGGAGAAAGGGAGAGAAAGAGAGAGAGAGAGAGGGAGAGAAAGAGAGGAAGAGAGAAATATGTATATAGAGGTAGAGAGAGTGATATAGAAACAGCGATACGCTATTAATAAAATAAGTATTACAGGAAACACTTTTCGGTCACGGATCATTCACCTATTTTCCTCTTAACATATCACTCCAATCGAGCCACACAAACCGCCTGGTTCACAATTATACAAAATAAAATAAGCATCAGGTCAGAAATGAAAAAAAAATAATTAAGAAAGAATAGATGGAGAAAATAGAGAGAGAGAAAGAGAGAGAGAGAGGGAGAGAGAAAAAGAGAGAGAGAGGGCTAAAAGAGAGAAAGTTACTAACCAAGTCTCTGCGGCACGAACAAATTCATATAGAGACAGTCCTCGGCCGCTCTCGTCAGCCGCCCGTACATCCGATGCATGTGGTCGAAGCGTTCGGCCGAAGTGAATTTTAGTGCGCTAAAAAGAGCGACGATTCGGAATCGTCGTCATCACTACACCAATAAGAGCCGTTAATGCCCTCCTAACAGATGGCCCCCAATTTGCAATTCTGAAAACAGCGTGATAAATTAAGCTTTGTTGCGTCCCTTCTTGTTAGGCGAAAAGTTCAAAGCAAAAAAAATGATGGGTCGACGTTTAAGTACATTAATTAATTAATCAGTTAATTAAGTAATAAGTAAATGTGTAAATAAATAAGTAAATAAATTAATAAATAATTGGATATTCAATAAATAATGAAATAAATAATGAAATAAATAAGTAAATATATAGACTGACCTCGGATTCGGATGAATCTTATCCGACTGAATGCACGACGGCTGCACACGCCGCGCGTCCTTCTCTTGATGCGTCCACTTGGCTGCCGAGATGGCCATGTTGAAGCGGTGCTTGAAGAAAGAGCAGGATTACTATTATTTCATCATTATTATTGCTATTTTTATTATTAGTATTATTATTATTATTATTATTATTATTATTATTATTTTAATCATAAAATTAAAAAAATAATAATTTAAAAAATATATATTCCATTCACGTGTTCAACATATTTTAAACGACAAAGAACTCTAAAATTGTAAAAAAAAAAAGATGCTTGCACGAAAATCCGTTTGGCCGATAGTTGCATGTTTCACAAGTCATAATCAAGTTTATGAAAACTTCACCAACAGAGGAAAATCAGGTGCATGGGAATTGCCAGTCTATTAAAGTAAATGAAACTCTTTGAACCACCTGTAACCATTGACTTCGTCTTCATATCTTAATTTTCTAGTTTTTAATATTATTATATTTTTTTAGACTATAATTTTATTTTAAAGGAGGACGATCACCGAAAAATTATGTGATATTTCAAATTGCGCGGCCCTTCTCACTCTCATTCGCGCATACTATTTTCATGCATCGGGTTCGTGAGACTTGTGAAATATCACGAGAGAATGAGAGTGAGGAATCACAGGGCAGACGCAGCAATTCGAACCCGAATTAAATATTTTTCGGGGATCGCCCACTATAAATAAAAATTGAACATACATTTACGATTCCTGACGATTTAGAGTGTTCATCGTATAAAAAATTACGCTAAGCAAACATACTAATCGTAAGAACAAATAGTTTGTGCAAAAATGACATGCCCGATAGTTATTTGACTGATATGAGTATCAATGTTTGACTGCCCTCTACTCTAAACTTATCAGGCAAAATAAATGACCCATTCTATTAAAGCTAATGAAACTCTTTGAACCACCTGTAACCAGTTTTCTTCGTCTTTATCTATAAAGAAATCTTTAAAAAAGATGTTCATTTTCGAGAATAACTAACATTAATTAATTATTTCTATAAAAACTTTAAAAAAAAATTTTTTTTTTTAGATTTTCAACTAACATTTCTAATCATTATTAAACAATTAATCTATTTGAGTCGCACATCTCTCTAAAATCATATGCGCTCTCGGGTCTCCTTGTGTCTCGAAAATTCAAATAGGAGTTTTTTTCCTCTCAAATACCTGTCCCGTTGGCGCGACTCCATACGGCACACCCAAGTATTGCGCGACCGGCGGCAGGTCATCCGTGCCGGGCGAGACGACCTCGCCGCGCACGACGCCCCATGACGTGGAGACGGTTCGCGGGTCGGAAGCCCTGAGGGTATATCTTACTCATTTATTACTTTCTTTACTTTCTTTATATATATATATATATATATATATATATATATATATGTTTATATATATGTTTATATATATATATGTATATATATTTATATATATATATAGATTTTATTATTATTTACTTTGTTAAATTTCACAAAAATATCTATGTATGTCAAATGGGAAACAGACGACGACGATGATCGAAAATAAAGTACACAAAAAAATATATTTAAAAAACATGAATAAAGAATAAATGAATAAATAAAATAATAGATGAACACTAGAATATCCATACCACGCAACCATGGAAGCGGCCGCGGCGAAGAGGAGAATAGCGAGTGACTGTGTCAAAGTCATCATTGGACGTCTCCTTTTACGCGTATTTCAGAAGAGTGCCAAGTGGAAAGACAGAAGCAGAAGAGTCCGCGTGCTACCTTCTCATTGCTCACGGCACTTATCAGGTGGTTCTTTGGAGACTTGCACCAGTAATAATGCTGTGAACAATCTGGAAAATTGATTGATACTCTA
This sequence comes from Allodiplogaster sudhausi, assembly GCA_945643635.1. Lineage (NCBI taxonomy): Eukaryota > Metazoa > Nematoda > Chromadorea > Rhabditida > Diplogasteridae > Allodiplogaster > Allodiplogaster sudhausi. The sequence goes on from CALZFC010000006.1 coordinate 2,478,721, forward strand.
TTCGTTAGAAAATACTTGATAATATATTGATCGAATTTGCCAATATTTAACGGGCAAACTGTTCGCGCCGCCATAAATCATAATATGTAAAAAAAAATTAATATATATATATATATATTTAAAAAAAAACAACGCACTAGTACGCGAAATAGCCGGCTCATTGTCAGAAAGTACGCTTATGCATCTTACTGAAATTTTTTTTTATTCATTTGCATCAGACAACACTTGGAGAGCCTTTCACATAGCAGGAGCATTTGAAGAAACTTTTGGTTAGACAGAATCACCACGGCATAATATTAGATGATAGTGGAAGATGGGAAATATATATATATATATATATATATATATATATATATAAACATATAGAAATTGAAATGTAGACTCAATGGCACCAGCAAAAGAAAAGGCGTTCGTTTTTGAAAGTAGCAGGTCAAGAAGAGCAGGAAGAAGAGGCAATCGAATGCATCTAGTTTGGTCGAAGATGCGCGCGAGAAACGAAGGAGGAATATGGACGAAGAAAGCGTGTCATATTTTACTAATTAGGAAACTGCAGGGTCTCTGTTAACTTTCTTGGTTAGCCCCTTATCTATATTTTCATTTTCTCTCTGAACTTTCCACTTGTCTTGTCTCTCTTATTGTTCTCTTTCTCTCTCCTTTTTCTAGATTTTTTCTACTCTCTCTCTCTCATTCTCTCTCTCTCGCTTTCTATCTCTCTCTCACTCTCTCTCTCTCTCTCTTTCACCATTCATCCACGACTTTGCACGGGGATCCCCAGGGAACAGAGCTAGCTGGCAGGAGCCGGCTGCTGAGAGATCAACGGGTGGGCAGTATGTGTGTGTGGTGCCTGGGCATGTATGTATGATGGGTCCCATGGGGAATGACGAGTTAATGGTGTGAAGGAGAGAGAGAGAGAGAGCGAGAGAGGGATAGAAATAGAGATAGAAAGAGAGAGAGAGAGCAGATAGAGAAGAGAGCAAAACATTCAAACAGCTGCAAGCTTCCACGATGAACATGCCATTTGAGTTCAGCATAATAACCGTTAGCATTGAACATGATCACGGAAATATGGATCACAAATTTCCGTAGACTAGTAAACTGAACAAGAAACTCGCGCTTGTGTAAATATATGCAAATTAAATATATGTATATAGGTAAAGGTGATTAAAACGGAACGTCAGAGTATATAGAGTACGCGAACATCTCTTTCTCTCTCTCTCTCAATCTCTCTCCCTTTCTCTCTCTCTCTCTCTTCCACTCTCTCTCTCTCTTCCACCCTGTCTCTCTCGCTTCTCTCTTTCTCTTTCTCTCACTCTCCCTCTCTCTCCCCTTCTCGATCTCTTTCTCTCTCCTGCCAATCAACCATTTGCGTGCCATTCACTCACTCCCTCCTGTCTTTCCCCGGTGGCAGTTTCTTATTCTTCCTCATCGCGAAGAGGATCTAAAAGAAAAGGAGAGAAAGAGAGTGAGAGAGAGAGAAAACAGCAGAGGAAGGAGAGAGCAAGAGAGAGAGAAAAGAGAAGAGTGAGAGATGATGTGTAAGAGAGACATAACTAGATTGCGTTAATAAGATGGTGATAGATAGAGGAGGTATAGAAGAGATAAAAGGTCTTGGAGAGGAAGAAAATACGAGAAAGAGAGAGAGAGAGAGGAGAGAAAGAGAGAGAGAGGAGAGAGAGGCAGAGAGAGTGAGTGAGCGAGAGAAAGAGAGAGAGAGAAAGAGAGAGAGAGAGAGAGAGAGAGAGGAGAGGGAGGCAGAGAGAAGCAGCGAGAGAGAGAGAGAGGGACAGACACACAGAGAGAGGCTGTTCATCGTCTTGGGGGACTACGTGTGGCGGAACCTTCTTAGGCGCGCCCGCTAATCAGCTCATTTGTCCAAGCGTGCTCATGAAGGACCCATTCTTGGTCATGGAATCCAATCGGAGCATTTCCCTCTCTCTCTCAGTCTCCCTCTCAGTCCCTCTCTCAATTTCTCTCTCTCTCTCTCTCTCTAGTCTCTCTCTCAATCTCTCTTTCTCTCTCTCTCTTTCTCTCTCTCTCTCTATTCTCGTTAGAGATCTAATTAATGTTTTCTATAGCCTCTTTCTTTTTCTTTCTTCGTTCTCACAATCAGAGAGACTCTCGATCTCTCATTCTGATTCAGTCTCTCTATATCTGCGTCTCTCTCTCATTCCCTCTCTCTCACTCTCGCTCTCTCTCACTGTCTCGCTATCTCCTCCCTCTCTCTCTCTCTTTGTCATTATACTACTTGCCGCACAAAAACGATATGCCACAGGTTCACTGAAGGCAACAATAACATTTTGTGACAGCGAGAGTTCTGTGCACTTTTTGTGTTCTCAGTGCTTACGGGAAGATAGTGCAAGAGAAAGAGAGAGAGAGAGAGAGAGAGAAAGTGAGAGAAAGAGAGAAAGAGAGGGAAAGAGTGAGAGAGAAAGAGAGCGGAAGAGAGAGAGAGGGAGGGAGGGAGGAAAAGAAAGATAGAGAGAACGATAGAGAGAGAGAAACAGAGAAAGAGAGGAAATTGTATGTAGAGCAGAAAGATAGAGAGCACAACAGTGTGTACAGACATATAAATAAAATTTCTCTCTCTCTCTCTCTCTCTCTGAGTTCACTCTACATTGCCAAAAAGCTGGCAGGCTGGCTTACAACATGTATGGCCGAGGAAGCGAGAGTGATAAAGAGAGAGGGGGAGAGGGAGGGAGGAGGGGGGAGAGAGCGAGAGCGAGAGAGAGAGCGAAAGAGAGAGAGACAGCGAAAGAGAGAGTGAGAAAGAGAGAGAGCGAGAGAGATAGAAAGAGAGAGAGAGAGAGAGATTGAGCGAAAGAAAAAAGAAGAGAGCGAGTAGGTGGGAGAGAGAGGGAGAGAGAGAGTGAGAGAGAGAGGGAGAGAGAGAGCGAGAGAGATAGAAAGAGAGAGTGAGAGAGAAAGAGAGAGTGAGAGAGAAAGAGAGAGTGAGAGAGAGGCAGAGAGGAGTACATCTTAGAAAAGTAGTTGGAAACGGACGGATGACAAATGGCCGGGCGTGCTATGTGCCAACTATGCAAATTCGCGCGTGTTACCACTACGGCCCCCCTCAGGCAGGCCGACCGCTCGCCAAGGGAGTAATGCGAGGAGACTGGCACCGACTTTAGCCATGTGTTAACTGGCTTCAAGCATACGGGTTCCGGCGAGAGAGAGAGAGAGAGAAAGAGAGAGAAAGGAGAGGAGAGAGAGAAAGAAAGAGAGAGAGAGAGAAAGAAAGAGAGAGAGAGAGAAAGAAAGAGAGAGAGAGAGAAAGAGAACGAGAAAGAGAGAGAAAGAGAGAGAAGAGAGAGAGAGAGAGAGAGAGAAAGAGAGAGAAAGAGAGAGAGAGAGAGAGAAAGAGAGAGAGAGAAAACGGAGTTGCTTGCAGAGTTAACCAAAAAAGAGTAGTAGGCCATGATAAGATCGAGAGATTTACAGTGAATATTTCAGTCGGCAATAGCACGAAGTCATTGTCAGCACCAAGGCTGGCCAAAAACCGGCCCGGGCCGGGCCCGCCACTCTGCGGGCCGGGCCCGGGCCGGGCCTGGAATCGTAAGCCCGGCCCGGGCCCGGCCCGTCTTTCAAGAATATCTGGCGGGCCGGGCCCGGGCCGGCCCGCTGTCTCTCGGGCCGGCCCGCTGTCTCTCGGGCCGGGCCTTAAATTCCCGGGCCCGGCCCGGGCCAAGCCCGGGCCGGGCCCGGGCCGGATTTCCAACCAAAAAATGTTTGTGTGGGGCAAAAACACGGGCCAGTTAAATTTAATTCATCAAAAATACATGTATTATTTGCAGACATTGCTCAAATATATCAAAACTGTTCAAAAACGCGAAAACAAACGGGTTTTTTAAGTTTGTTCCGCCATAAATTCGAACTAATTCTCGATACCGGAGTATTTTTTGGTTTGAAAGGCAGGAAATTAGGCCCGGGCCCGGATTTGAAATTCAGATGCGGGCCGGGCCCGGGCCGGCCCGCCACTTTGTGGGCCGGGCCTTATGCCATGCGGGCCGGGCCCGGGCCGGCCCGGCCCATTTAATTTAGGCCCGGGCCCAGCCCGGGCCCGCCAAACTGGCAACGGGCCGGGCCGGCCCGGGCCTGGCCCGGGCCTGGCCACCCTTGGTCAGCACTGTTGTCTAGCTCGCATCAAATGTTATGGCAGCAACAAGAAAGCGGCCGGGGCATGACAGAAGAGATGTCACTTGATCAGAGACAGGTGTGTGCGAGACAAGACAAAGGGTATATTTCGTATTTTTGTTTCTCTCTCTGTCTGTATCTCTCTCTCCCCCTCTCACTCTATCTCTCTCGTTGTATTTCATTCTCTCTTTCTTTCTCCTTCTCTCTCTCTCTCTCTCTCTCTCTCTCTTTCACTTTGTCGCTCATCTCTATCTCTCTCTCTCTTCTCCTCTCTCTCTCTCTCTCCCACTCTATCCATTCCGCTCAATCTCTCTGGAAACTCCCGGACCTGGCCAGAAAGTAGAGACCCTTTCCCCTGCAACCGATACAGCAACCCGTAGAAGAAAGCTAAAACTTCAAGAAGTCATCTCTTTTTCTGTCCCGCTTTTCTGCCATGGCCGGTAACCTTTACTCATTTCTCCTCTATTCTCTTATTTCTTGCTAATATCATTCTTCTTCCTCTGCTTGTTCTCTCTCTCTCTCTCTCTCTCTCTCTCTCTCTCTCTCTGTCTCTCTCTCGCTCATCATTTTCGTACCTCTTTATAACTATCTTAAACCCCAAACGTCTTTTTCTTTTGTTTCCTCTCAGTGTCTATTGCTCTCCTCCTAACTTACTCTCTGGCTATCGTTCTGTCTTTCTTTCACTCTTTCTCTCTCTCTCTCTCTCTCTCTCTCTCTCTGTCTCTCTCGCTCTCTCTCTCTCTCCGAACTACAGACTGATTGTTGTCGTATGGGGCAGAAAGCAGAAGCAAGCATGTATCTGCGTATCTGCAGGTGGAGTGATGACAGCTGCTTCTATCTCATCCTCCCCGAGTCTCGGTCGGGACAGAGAGAGAGAGTGAGAAAGAGAGAGAGAGAGAGAGAGAGAGAGAGAGAAAGGGAGAGAGAGAAAGAGAGAGAGAGAGACCGATTCGAAAGGAGAGAGATATGTATATAGAGAAAGAGAGAGTGTATAAGGTTGAGAGAGATAAAGAAAGAGAGAGAGAGAAAGAAAGAAAGAGATAGAGAAAGAAATTGAAAGAGAATGAGATATATAATAAAGAGAGTGCGACAATGAGGACAACGTTTTTTTCCGCTCTTCTCATGTTCCTTTCTCCGTTTCCTTCAAGACATTGCCGAAGGAAGGTAATTCGAGGGTCGGCAAGGATGGCTGATCAGGAGAAGATTTGCAGGGGGGGAGAAAGAGAGTCAGAGTAAGAGAGAGAAAGAGAGAGAGAGAGAGAGGGAGCGAAAGAGAGAAGATGAGAGCGAGTAGGTGGTGAGAGAGAGGGAGAAAAAGAGAGATAGAGAGAGAGACCAGAAAATCAGACAGAATGCCGTAAGAAAGACAAGCGAGTGAAGTGAATGAAGGGTACATCTCAACAAAGTGTGTGTATGTGTCTGTCTAACTTCGGTGAGGAGTGGTGCGAAATCGAATTTGGCTACCCGAAGCCTATTCGGAAGGACGAAAAGGGCAAGGAAGGTTGGATGGAGAGAGAGAGAGATTGGGAGAGAGAGTTAGAGATGAGAGAGCGTAGTGTAGAATAGAGAGAGAGAGAGAGATGGAGAGAGAGAGATAGAGAGAGAGAGAGAGAGGAGGGGCGGAACGAAGTATTTATGTACATTAATGCCGTAATGGTGACGTCTTTCACCTCGTGTTTCTAACGGAAATCTTTTCCTTTTTGGAACGGCGGATTTACCCCCATCTCTGGTCGGGAGGGGAAGGAAGTGTGAGAAAGAGGGGAAAGAGGAGAGAGTGAAAGGGAGAGCAAGTGGAGAGAGAGAAAACAGAGAGATGAGTGAGAGAGATAAAACAGAGAGAGAGGAGAGAGAGAGAACGAGAGAAAGAAAGAAAGAAAACGATATGTACAAAGTGTGGAGAAGGTGAACGCTTCTGACGAGCGCGCCAAATTTGTCTCGTCGAGTGCCAGACGGGTAAAGGAGGAGGGAATTGGATAGGACGCGTGTGTGTTCGGAAGTGGACGGCTGCAAGACAGAAATGAAATGCAACTTGGAGAGGAGAGAGAGAGAGAGAGAGAGGAAGAGAGAGAGAGAAAGAGGATGAGAAAGGGGAAGAGAGAGAGAGAGAAATAGGGAGTGAGTGAGAGGGGATGAGGGAGAGAGAGAGAGAGAGGATAAGAGATACATAAGTGAGAGAAAGAGAGAAAGAGGGGAGAGATAGCGAGGGATAATGAGAGGGAGAGAGAGAGAGAGCGAGCAGAGAGAAAGAGAAAAGTAAGGAATGAAGGAACAAGGCTAGGAGTTGCTGAAGGAAAGCTGAAAAAGAGGACAGCGGCTTGATCAAAGAACAACCTTTTCTTTTACTTATTAATGCCGCCTGCTCTCCAGAGTGCCCGTTCTTGTGTGTGCGAGCGAGTGTGATTGATATGCATGGAAAAGAGAGAAGCCAGAAAAATCAAGTTTAAATTCGCGCGCATTTCAGGTTTTTTTAAACATTTCTCTGACAAATAGCAAGAGAGCAGACAAATAGCGAACATGCGTGTTTAAACTTGGAAATTATAGAAGAAGAGGAAGAAGAAGAAGAAAAAAGATGGGGACATCTTTTTGATAGACTAGATAGAATTATGCAGATAACGAGGAACGAAAATCGGTGTGTAATTATAATGAAGGTCATAAAGATATCCGAGCAAGTGCATTGTGCAAAACAATATAGTGAACAATACAAAATGACAATATTATCACTGATTTGTATATACAATTGTATAGCAAGAGAACTGGCATGAACGAGCAAAACAATAGAGTATTTGCTGCTAAATGAAGACATTCATAATGTAAGCTGTGCTTGTTGGTGCAAGTAAATTTATATACATATAATCTAGAGAAAAGTAGTAAAATATAAATAATAAAATGACTGAAATAAGAATTGCGGTGATAAGTAATAAAGTTGCTTGGTAAGAGAGTATCAGAGAAAGACGGAGTTTCAAAGCAAAAGAGAGAGGGAGAAAGAGGGAGAGAGGGAAGAGAGTGAAAGAGTAAGAGAGAATGTGAGAATGAGGTAAAGAGAAAGAGAAAGGGAGAGAAAGAGGGAAGAGAGAAAGAAAGCGTGAGAAAGAGAGATGAAGTTAGGAGATAAATCCGAAGAAGAAAAAAAAAACACGGTCTGCAGATTGCCACTGCTGCAAATGTTGGGAGAAATGTGAAATATTGGCCATTCGCCGGGAAGATTAAAGAATGCTTCAAAAAGACGGAAACAAAAATGGATTCTGAGGAAATGGCTGAATCAGCAAGTAAAACCTGCAAAAAGTAAACATTAATATGAACCGAACAGTTGAACTAATTTTGAAGTAGAGATAAGTGGAAAGAGATTGAGAGAGAGAGAGTGAGCGACAGAGAGAGTATTTTAGAGAGAGAGAGAGAACAGAAATATAGAGAGAGCGAGAGTTTGAGAGAGATGAGAGAGAGAAGGGATATCGGAACAATCTGATTTCGACTGATTGCTTGTCAGCTGACAATGAGTGCGAGAAGTGGGCACTAGGCGAAGAAGATAAAGAGAAAGAGATGGAGAGTACAGAGAGAGAGGGAGCGAAATCTCAGAGAGAGAGAGAGAGAGAAAGAGAATGAGAGAGAGTGAGAGAGAGAGAGAGCTACTTCGAGGAACAAGCATTGAACACTATTATTGAGGACCACCGCCAATCAACAAGGAACCACCTTCTCTAATTCTCTCCCTTTTGAAGTATAATACAATGCAAAGAAAACTGCGTGAGAACCAGAAAATATTTACAAGCACAAGCAATCAATCGTCTTTCTTGAGCAACTTCTGTAAGTATATGATTATGTCTGGAAAGCGGAGCGGAACACCAATCGTAAAGGGAAAGGAGAGATAGAGAGAGAGAGAGAGAAAGAAAGAGAAAGAGAGAGAGAGAGAAATAGAAAGAGAGAGAGACAGAGGGGGAGAGAGAGATAGTTAGGAAAGGGAGACAGGACGAACGTAACAATAGACAAAGTTATAGATAGAGAGATAAATGGTGAGTACGAAAGGTGAAAATTTTTCCATAACATATGCTTTTTTCTTTAATTATGTTTCGTTATCTTATCCATGCCATTGAAACGAACAAGTAACATTGTGTATGCGAATCAATAGAACAATCACGAACGATCGAGCAATTTGTTGAACAATCGAAGTCTGATGAAAGGGGCAGCGACAGCAATTTGTATCTTCTGGGACACAAAAGTCGAGAAATGTGCGAAGTTAACAGAAGCACCGACGGGAGAGAGAGAGAGGGAGGGAGAGAAAGTGAAGGGAAATGCGGGTGTTAGAGATTAGCGATAGGAGGGTCAAGCGGAGAGAGACAGAGAGAGAGAGTGAGAGAGAGTGAGCCAGGGCGAGAGAGCGACCTTGAGCGGAAGACGGTTAGTTGTGAGTTGTGCTCCTGAATGGGATTAGTGCTCGCGAAGGATGGACTGGGGGAGAGCGGCTAACCGAATGTGGCCTGAGGGAGGAGGGGGGTGGGTGAGGGGTGACAAGGGGACACAAGGTGAGGGGACAGCTCCTTCGTTCCGAGAGAGAGAGAGAGAGAGAGAGAGAGAGAGACAGAGAGAGAGATACGACCTCATTTCAGGACATTGCCCCAGGTGGCGATAAGATAACAAAAACAAGAAAAACAACATATAAATAACAACAATAACAACAAAAAGAAAGAAAGAATGTTTGAAAAGTTCAAGCAATAAGTTACCAGGGGATCATTATCATCTGCACAGGTGGTTCTAGTCAGAACCAATGAAATGAATATCAGGTTTTCGTTCTGTAGGAGTTCGACCGAAGATGTATGGGTGAAAAAAAATGCAATAATCACAAGAATAAAGACAAGATGAATGTCATTTTCCCACATTTTTTTTTCGCTACCGTATTTACTGAAAATGAAAAGATATTTAGTTTTAAGAAAAAATTTTCTTCAATTCTTGTGATTCTTTTATTAATTTGAATAGCAGAGTAAACCGTATTAAGAAAAAAAGATGCATTTTTAAGGACCATTTTAGGTTGGATCAGTATCATCACTTTTTCAGGGCATCTTTATTTGCCGGTGGTTCTCGTGAGAACAAATGAAATGAACTGTCAACTTGGCATTCTTTAAGTGATTTGAGAAGAGTGAATGGTCGAAAAATTATGTAGATAATTTAAAAAAAAGTATGTCTTTAAAGGAGCAATTTAGTTACAAAAATGATGTATTTTAAAGGAGCTGTTTAGGAGGTGCTGAGAAGCTGGCAGACGAGATATTGCGGCGTGCACCAAGATAGAAGAAGAAGAAGAAGAAGAAGAATCTTCTTCTGCCCGCGGCTACGTCCCCTGGAGACATCGCTTGACGAGGCCGAAGACAATAAGGAAAAGAGGGAACAGAGAGAGAGAGAGAGATGGGAAGAGAGAGAGAGGCAGAGAGAGAGATAGTGAAGAGAGAGAGTTAGAGAGAGAGAAAGAGTTAGAGTGAAGAGAGATAGAGAGAAAGAGGGAGAGTGAAGAGAGAATTAGAGAGAATAGAGTTGAGAGCTAGACAAGCAGTGTGAGAAGATAATGGAGTAGTCGCCGGGAGTGGACGGATGCTAGTTGTCGGCGAACTGACAACAAGATGAAGAAGAAGAGTTGTGACTGTCCGGGGGAGTCAGAGAAAAAGAAAGAGAGAGCGAGAGAGAGAGAGAGAGAGAGAAAGAGAAAGACAGCAAAAGAGAGAGCAGAGAGAGAAAGGGAGAGGGAAGAGAAAGAGAGAGAGAGAAAGAGATAAAGAAAGAGAGAGAGAGATTGAAAAAGATAAAGAGGAAATGACAGCGAGCGTCATATTCTCCCGTCATCAACGTTTTTAGTGTTGCCACCGTATGCTTCAACTTTTTTTTAGCGAAGCTCACTCAGCTCATATATTCACATACATATGCTCAGCTGACACACTACAAGCACACACGTCATCCATCTGTCAACTGTTCTATTTTTAGTGCGGGGGAGCGAAGGCGCGATTTCCCAATTCGATTCCTCAGAAACAGTACTTCTTCAGTCATATCTTGCAGCTGACACATTTTTGGCCTTTCAGGAAAAGAAATCACCGCCAGCAACTGATTAGATCACTATAGAAAACATTGGCTCTGCAGAACAGGGAATTGAAGAGGAGAAAATTCGTAGAAAAAAGGGCACTGGAGTAGAGCGAACGAGCGAGAGTGTGTGGGAGAGTGAGAGTGCTAGAGAGAGAAAGAGAGAGAGAGAGGGGGAGAGAGATAGAGAGAGCAAGAGAGAGAGAGAGAGGGAGAGAAAGAGAGTGAGAGATTGAGAGAGAACTTTGAAGACGGGGACATTCGGCTGTGAGTAGTTAATGAGGAAGAGTAGTCTGGTTTGGCCGGCGGCAAGGAAAGTGGAAGGAAAGTGTGCCTCGACTGAGGTGTGCAGCGGCGAGGAGATGGAAAGAGAGGAGGAGGAGGAACACGCCCCAGGGGACGATGGCAGAAGGCATGAGGAATGTCTTCTACTCTCTCTCTCTATCTATCACTCTCTCTATAACTCTCTCTCGCTCTCTCGCGTTCTCTCTTTCTCTCTCTAGCGCTCTCCTTCTCTTGCTCTTTCTCTCTCTCTCTCTCTCTCTCTCTCTCTCTCTCTCTAGCTCTCTCTCTCACTGCTAACTGTCACTCTTTCTCTCTGTCGATTCAATCTCTCTTTCTCTCTCTCTCTCTCTCCCTCTTTCTCTTTTTCGCTCTCGCTACTATCTGTCACTCTCTCTTTCTCTCACTCTCGCTCGCCCTCCTCTCTCTCCTAGATTCCCTCACCTCCATCTCATTCACTCCTCCATCTTCCCAAATTGCACCGACTTCTCTCTGTCTCGTTGAGAAGCCCATCACCGTTCATGCGCCGTTTTTTGATTGTAGGATGAGATGGCTCAAAAAAAATTGAGGAGAGCGAAGAGAGAGAGAGAGAGAGAGAAAGAGAGAGAGAAAGAAAGAAAGAGAGATAAAGAACGAGAGAGAAAGAGAGAGAGAGAGAGAGAGAGAGAGACAGTGTAGAGTAGGAGAGAAGGGAGAGATGTTGAGGGAAAAAGAGGGTCCAGATAGAAAAGGATAGATATTCAGACTTGATAAGAAGAAGAAGCCTAACGAAACCACAAAGGAAGAGCGTTTTGTGGAAAAAGCCAAAGACAAAGCTTTTTGGTATTTTTTTTTCAAATTTTCAACAAAAACCTATTTTATCATGGTATTAGAGATGAAAATAATTAATAAATTCTTTAATTAATTGACTAAAAATAAGAATAAGCAAGTAATAGAAAGACACAGGATAAAAGAAAAATAGGGTTGCGATGAACACATGTTTCCTGATTGTGAGGCATATCACACGATGATACTGCAAAGAAGCAATAAAGCAAGAGAGTGAGAGAGACAGAGAAAGAAAGACAGAGAGAGACAGAGAGAAAGCGAGGGAATGACAGAGAGAGACAGAGAGAGAATGAGAGAGAGAGAACAGGTGGCAGGTCTTTCTCTGTTGCTCTGATCTCTCTCTCTCTCTCGTCCCCTCTCTCACTCCCGTGAGCTCTCTCATATTCGCCTTATTTACCTTTTCATTTCTCTCTCTCTCTTGTTCATTTTCTCTAGAACTTTCCGTATCTCCCGTTTTATTAATTTCAAGAGAATTACTCTCTTTTAGTGTCTCTGTCGTTATTTCTCTCTCTCTCTCTCTCTCTCTCTCTCGCTCTTTCGCCCTCTCTGTCTCTTCCCTCCAACGTCAAACATGAAAGGTTCACGTTCTGCAATCTTTTTTTTCTTCTCTTTTCTGAATCAGCAGCAGTTTCCTTCCGTCATTGCTGAGAGAGAGAGAGACAGAGAGAGTGAGAGAGAAAGAAAGAGAGATAGAGAGAGTAAGAGAGAGAGAGAGAGAGAAAAATAAAGATAGAGACAGAGAGAGAGAGATAAAAGAAAAAGACTACAGCTTTTCCTTCCTTCCGACCTATTCTCGTTTTCATTCAGGGTAACAAATATATGGGTCCTGACACGAAAAGCGGGTAGATGGCACAGTAAGAAAAGTAAAGAAAAGGTATGAAAGGAGGAGAGAGAGTGAGAGAGAAGAGGAGAGAGAGAGAGAGAGAAAAAGAAGAGAGAGAAAGAAAACGAGAGAGAGCGAGAGAAAGAGAGAAAGAACGAGAGAGAGAGAGAGAGAGAGAGGGAATATTATGAAGAAAATCGCAACAATATAAAGTAAATAAAAGATTGAGAGCATAAAATACAGTAAAGAGCCATTAGAATTCTTGTATAAATAACAGTTTAGAAGAGGGGCTTTTCTTCGACCTGACTAAATTCTCATTTTTTTTAGAAACTTGTACAGATGTATGTATGTATGCAAATCCTTTAAAAAAATATATATTGCGTATGATACCATTTCTAATAAATCTAAGTGAATGAATCAAAGTATTACATGCATATGTATTTGAAAATCAAAGAGAAAAAATTACTTCATAAATCTAATAAGGTCCTGGCGGTTTCGCTTCGCAACGCAACATAAATAAGATTTTAGCCAGCTGTTCAGCTGATTATTTCAAGAGGCTGTCTATACCTACTTTCAAACAAGGTTTCAAGAAGATGCAGAAATAGAAAAATATAATCTATTTGTTCTCTTTTTACTCTATGTATCCATAGGCGATCTTTTAAAGATTTCTCAATATTGTAATATTTTAGGAAACTATCGTATTTATTTTTACACACATTTATCATACTATGCACATGCACATTAATCCTTCGTAAAAGTAGCCTGGTAAATTATTGGAGAGACCGAAGGAATAATTAACTGAAAGAGCAATCGAGCATAGAACAAGGGTGATACGGGTTGTGAGAGAAGAAGAGAGAGAGAGATAGGGAGGGAGAAGAATAGAGAGAGTGAGAGAGAGAGCGAGCGAGAGGAGAGAAAGGAGAGTGATGAAGAGAGAGAGAGAGAGAGAAGAGAGGAGAGGATGTGAGAGGGGTGAGAGAGAGAGTGGAGAGAGAGATAGGCAAAGTTGTATTTTCTATTTGTGCCTAATGAGAAGGAAGTTTGCGTTCGGGTCTGAGGTAATCTTGACGTTGATCTCTATTACTGCTTATATTTCTGTTTGCTCTGTTTCAAACAGAAAAAGCAAGAATGCGTTCGAACAGTTTGCTACTTACATACTACTGCTTAGCTGTTACAACAAGTCACATCACATCACAAACAAGCATACAACCTGATTAGAGGGGTCATCGAACGGGACCCAAATACGAGGCGGGCGGGGATATGCGATTCAGTAACTGATAAGGGGGGTCATTAAAGGCACCCTCGAGTACGGGAGGGGGTGGGCGGCGTGCGCTAGGACGCAGAGATTTCCGAATGTCATGCGTTATGGCTCCTGCGGACGTCGTATGTGAAACCAAAGTGCACCAATGGAAGGGAATGGCAAGAGGAGCTGTCAGGTAGCGGGCTATTCTTGGTACGGAGTCGGCTTCATGAAAGAGAAAGAGAGAGAGAGATGTGAGAAAGAGAGAGAGAGAGAGAGAGAGAGAGAGAGAGGAAAGAGAGAGAGAGTGAGAGAGGGCAAGACAAAGATTTCGAGACATTGAAATAGAAGCGAAGTACAGAGATGCATATCAAATGTCAACGGAGGTAAGGAAAAGCTGATGCTGGTAAGAAGGAGAAAGGGACAAG